>JABUQX010044488.1:0-7500 GCA_015478945.1 Trachelipus rathkii
TTTTAATATTAAACATTACAGTTGATAAATTAAATAACTTTAAACTAAATGATATATATATGAAGCAATACAGAGCTCGTAGGAGTATAACACTCAGTACCTAATCTAACTTACGTTGAGCTATTACGAGACTAGGGTACTGAGATAGAGCACATAGTTATTTGTAGTTAGGGTATTATATGGATGATATAACTACCAGAGTTATTCCGCGAGTAGCATCCTTACTATTATTCCGAAACATATAGTATATATAATCATTCTGTAACATTAATCTTATATCATCAGCGAAATATTATAACCACTCAAGTCAGCGCCAGTGCTCATCGCTGCTAGTTAAATTGGTAATCTTTAGTTTTACTTGAATATAGCTATATATATCGATATAAAAATATAATAGAATAATATATATTATATATATTATAAGTATGTTAATAATAAATTAATATATATAAGTATATAGTATATAATAGTATATAATAAATAAAATTAAGACTAAAATATATAATATATATAATATAAATATAATTTAATATATTATATTAATATATATAATTACAATATTAATATTAAGATATATATACAATATAATTAGTTACACTTATTATTATATTTAGTATATAGATTAAATTATTAACTGATATATATATATATTATATATATATAAGTATTAATAATATATATATATTAAAATTAACTATATATATATATAATATAATTATTATATATAAAGAATATATAAATATAATAATATATATAGATAATTATAATATAATTATATAGTAAATAATAATATAGATATAGAACTATATAAGTGAAACTACATAACCTTTAAACATATAATAATAACTATAAAAAAAATAAATGAATCTATATTGTCATATATAAATAATTAAATATTTAAATATATAATAATAAGTATTAATAAGATTACTATAATACTATATATTAAAAATTAAATAAATAATATAGTATAATAAATAAATACAATATAATATATATTAATAATAAATATTAATAATAACCATATAATATATATAATATGAATATATATTATATATATATTATAATAACTAATAAATAAATACTATACTAACAGACTATATATAATATAAATATAACATTAAAGTTATACTATATATATAATAATAGTAATTAATTATAATACATATATAAATAAAATAAAATATAGAATAAGTATTAATAATATATATAATATATATAGATATAATATATATATAAATTAAATATATAAGGTATTATAATATATAATATTAAGTAATAGATAGAATATAGATGTATAATATTAAGAGAATATTATCTTCATCCAGACGGATTTCGGAACAATTGGAGCCTTGAAACACGCGCGCAATAAGTACTAATAACCGAGAACGCTCGCTAACCAAGTCATTCACACGTCCCAAAAAAAGAACAGTAATTCAAACAGTTATTTATTAAAGCTCATCAAGTTCTACATACCAAGTATAAATATGCTGAGTACTTATAAAACCTTTGAGACTCAGCAATATAGGATAGAGAAAAACAAAGAGTATTTAAAAAACTACACTATTGAAGCGTTCTATTAATTGAGAACGTGATAAACTCTAGTGGATTAGTAAGATCCGTTATTGTTACGCTGCGACAGCAGAGAGTCCAATATTAATCGAATAAACTCTGATGGAGTAAGTAAAATCTCCTAGTGACTCATCATATTTAAAATAATGAATAATGCCTCTAAGCGACAACCAATGCGAGGTAGTTTCGAATCTCAGAGAATAGGCATATAAATATACCTTACCTTAACACTTATATTTTCTTCTTAACATATTATCTAATATGCGAGTTATTATTCACATATTTAAACTATTCTAAAATATAAAAACAGGAATAGAGAAAGGCTGACACCATGGTGATAAGTTCAGTACCTATTGACGGTAATCGTTGCTTTAAACAACGTTCTATAAGATCAACTTTTGGGTATATTGAGAGGTAATCAATATTACGCTCAGGTTGTAAAGCACGGCATATAGATCCATGCAAACATGCGGTGGTATCTAAATCCAGAGAAGCATTAGACATACCAATCACCTTATTGTCTTCAATTAACACAATAATAAAGATATACTTAATTATAAAACCTATATATATATCTATGTAATATAAATAAATATATATTATACTATATATATTACTATATATATATATAATATAATTATATTACAGTAAGCCTATTAGATGAGGTATATAACGATATACTAAATAAATAAAAAAGAATAATTATATAAATTATAATTATAAAATATAAATGAACTATAATATATATATTAATTTAATATAAATAATGATAATAATAATATAATTGAATATATAATAAAATATATATAATATAATATATTAAGTAATATATATAATATATAAGCTACCTAAAAGAGATATAATATAAATATATATATATAGAATAGATATATATAGAAAATTATCTATAAAATAATAAATATATTTATAATAAAATGATTATAAATATATATAATAATATATATATATATAATATAAAATATAATATATAATTGAGTATAGAATATAAATGAGTTTAGAAGAATGTATTTCAATGGATAAAAATTGTATTATATAAAGTGTATATATATATAGTCTAAAATAAGTGAGTATTAGACAATAAAAAAATGTTGTTTATAGAAAAAACAATAAATAATAGAAAAGTTAATCAAGTTATATTGAAATAATATTTATTAATAGATTATATAAAAGCACCAGATTGTAGTGTATCTAATCTTATAAATATAATATAAAATAAGTATCAAAATATTTAAGATATAATACTATATATAAACGAAAATATATTATAATAATATATATATATTGATCAAAATAATCATAAGAATAATATATATATATATAAGGATAATAGAAATATATAATATAAATAAAGTATAATAATATAAAATAAATAATATATAAATAAGATAAATATGATATTACGAGATAAGATAATATACATACTAAGACTAGAAACTAGATAGTATCAACATAATAAGACTACTAAATATATAGTAAAAAAGCTATTTTAATATAATTTTTTTATAAAGATTATTTTCAATTGTGATATATACTGATTGTTTTTGTTTATTATATATATTTTATTATATTAATTTGGCGCTTTTTTTTACATGAATTTAGATTTGTGGATTCTTTACAAGTTTAGCATGCAACACAGCCTTAATAATATAATTTTTAGTAAAAAAAAGCTCTAAAGTTACATTGCAAATGAAAATTGAAATTATAATTAATTAAAAATTTTTAATAAAGAATCAATCAAAAAATAAAATAAAGTATAAACTTCCCCACTATAGAGGAATTAACTAAAAAGGGTTCAATCAGATTTATTAATAAAGGTTCTTTAATACTATTGAATAGCAGCATATATATAGTTCCACTGTGAAAGAGGCGGTTTCAGCAACTAAACAACACAATCAACTACCATAAAAGTGGAGGAAAAAGAAGGGAAAAAAAAAACATGACCTTCAATATATTATTATAATATAGATATGTACTTAATATACTAAAGAATGAGATTATTTGTAAAAACATATGAAAAAAAATTGGAAAATATTATAGACTCCATAATTGCTAATTAAGAGGCCACGACGGATTGAGCAGAAAACAACCTTTAACATGAGAAGAATAAAAATTGAGAATTCTAAATGTTAGACATCAAAGATTTTTTGTTTAGGAAGATTCCATGATATTTTGATATTTTTGGAAAAAGGAGTTTTATAATGAAGATATTACTGACATACATGGATTTAAAGAATATGTTTAATTATTATCGTAAATTTTAGAAATTGCAGGATACCTAATTGGTGTGAGGTAAAGGGACCATTGGCTAAAACAAATAATACAAGTAAATATACTATAAATATATATATATATAATAAATATTAATATAAATAATATAAGAAATAATAAGATAGAAAATGTCAATTTAAAATAATAATAATATACATTAAATAAATGATATTATAAAATATAATATAACTATATAATATAATAATATATATATATATATGTATATTAATTAATTATATACTATATAAGTATACAATATATATTATCTATATATTAATCAATATAATAAGAATATAATATGTCTCATAACTACTTCGGATTGTCTGTTAAGAATTAAGTATATAAATATAAGTATACGAAAAAACACACTAATCAGTGCTTCCTACTTATAATCATATAAAAAAGTCGACGGACTCTAGTCTCATTATTTCAATATTCATAATAAATACCCCAATAAATATTAAGGCTATATAGGTAAGTAATACTACCGGGCATTATAGACACAAAGTATAAGGCAATATCTTAACTATAAAATATCCATTACTAATATTTAATAACAAAATAAAACAGAATATTACATTAATATATATAACGAAGTGATTAATTATTAGAATGATAATTAATATAGAAAACTCTCAGTATATAATTTAAATTGTATATTAATAAAGATTAATAAAGTCTATTGGCGAAACAACTGAATCCCTATTGATCGATTCAGAACCATAGTAATTAATATATAAATAATAATAAAATATAAATAATTACTACCGATTTACAATAAAGAAAGAGTAATAAAATTATATAAATATTTCTACTATAAAAGATATAACATCGCAAAAGAGATACTTTATAAATAATTATAAAGAATTATAATTAATATAAATATATATATAGATATATATATTTATATATTATATACAATATAATAATAATTAATATATAATTAATAATAATAAATACTAACAATATTCTTACAGCTCTTACAGTAGATCCTATCACTACCATACTATATAATATATATATATAAATGTATACATCTTATTATATATCATATAGTTATATATTAAGATAGAGTGTATTGTCTGTAAATAATAACTATGACTATCTCCATATACCAATTATGAGTGTATAGAAGCGAATAAATGAAATAGAGTAATAAGTATTTAATAAGTGGGATATAATGATTTATATAATAATACAGCTATAAACATTAATAATATACGACACAACTCTAGGAATGTGAATTATTAATTAAATTAGGTAATGATATATAAGTAAATTAATATAATAATTAATAACATGTATAAAAATAACAAATTTATTCATTGGCACAAGCAGTTAAAAGATATTTAGATTACATAAATACTTATTTATTATAAAGGCGATAGCGCTAAATAAACTGTAAGAAATTTCACATACAACAAGAAAAATAAAATAGCGCTCACATACTAATTAATAAAATAAATAAGATAAACAATATAAAATCAAATAGCCGCCCTTTTTTGAGTAAAGTGGTGATCCCCGTACACATCCTATATGATATTGATTAATAATCTCAATTTTTAATAATTTAATTGCGAATGAATTGAAATATTTGTATAAAATTTAGATTCCTCAAAGTTCAAAATTTCAAGGGGATGACTAAAGTAGCCCTTACAAGCTCCACCCATGGTGCCGCCATCATTGAATTATAGGATGGTCAGTAAAAACATAGAATAAGGAGATAAAATAAACAAAATTGATAAAGTTTAGATCTAAGATATACAGAGAAGCCATGATCACAAGGTAAATCGAACACACAAAAGTAAAGGAATTACAATGAAAACACCGTTTTATAAATATACTACTCAACCCGATATTGGCGAATATATTGAAGGATATCAGTGACACAAAGATCAGAACAGATAGAGTTTAGCTGTATTAGAGCGATCAAAAGCACATAAGAATTTACAGTCAACGAAAAATTATAATAAATCTGGGAAGGTCGTGGTGTATATATATAAATATAATATATATCAATATCTTAAATATATAATAATATATTAATATAAATAAACTATATAATATATATATGTATATATATAATATACATATATAATAATATAAATACTACTATATAATATATAACAGCTTTATAACCATAGACACATTTATTCTAATAATTAAGGCTGTAGAATACCTTATACCTGTAATACCTTTATAATATCCATATATAAGACATACACTATTAAATCATTATCATATAAATTTATTCCTATAAAACAATAATTTAATAATATTATATACAATTTACAATTATTATATAAATATATTAATATATATAAGAAGGATGAGATACAGTCCAGTGATTAGAAGTTTATCGTAGATGGTAGTATAGTTGGAACAAGGTGTCGTTGAGATTAAAATATTTGGATGATGACGTTTGGATAAAAAGAACGATTTGATGCAGAGTGAAGTAGATAAGTTGTGAATGAAGGAAAGGTGCGTGAATTTAACAGAAACGCATTGATTAAAAAGGAAATTAAAATATTGAAAGCGATAGTTTACATGAGGGTATATTGTTCACTGTGTTAATAGTATAGTAGTGAGACTTTGGTCTGGAATAAGGGTATAATGCAAAGAAATGTGTTCAGATAAGCAAATTATGGTAATATTTTACGAATGAAAATAAAAATCAAGGCTAACGAGAGTTGTGTGATGTAAGAAAAGGTTAAATGTGAGAATAAATGAAACTATATTGAGATGGTTTGGTCATGTGGAAAGGATGAATGATAGTTGGTTGGTTAAGAGGATGTATAGTGATGAGTATGCTTTTAATCGACCAGCTGAGAGACCAAAGAAAAAGTGGATTGAGTTAGGAAAGGAATGCCTGAAGGAGAGAAATGTGAGTTCGGCAGAGGAGAGTACTTAGGTGCATAATAGGAGTAAATGGCGGGGTTTTGTGAGGGGGGGTATGGTTGTGTGCCACCTGGGCTAAGGTATGAACCCTACATTGAGATGCCATAGTGAGGGTCCGTCACGGTCCCTTGAAGATCTAGGGTGGATTTTCTGACTGCGACGAGTTCTCACTAAAGGGTATAAAAGGGGCGGTAAGGCTGGACTATTTTTTCTACTTGCGACATATTCTTCTACTACTTTTCTGCTACCAGTGCATGCTACGCACTTTTCTTCTAGTCTTGGTGAGAGAAGGTGGGTGATGATAATGGTGATGATATAATGAAAAAGAAAGACAGTGCACCAGATCAAGCCGGCGACTAAGTATTGGCGTCATAAACCCCATCACAGTATACAGTTAACTCCCACGTTGTGATTGGGAAGAGGTTGACGAAGGGAATTGTTTGTATGCCTCCTTTTCAAGCACTTTCTGGGAAGATTTAAGTTTCCCAATTATTCAATTTTTAAACGGTAATCTACAAGTAAGCGTTTGCAAGATTATGGGAGATATGTAAGGTAGGGTGAGCTTGGTGACAGGGAACAGAGAACTCCAGTGTAATATCAAGAGTGCGCTTGAAATACTCTTCGAAAGATAAACAAAAAAAGAACAAACCAGATAAAAACTAAAAGAGAAATGTTCCAGCCAAACCCAGCACTTATTGTTTTTTTCAGACGATGCTACGTCCTCCTTATATATATATATAT
>JABUQX010044489.1:0-12500 GCA_015478945.1 Trachelipus rathkii
GGGTGAGTATCGAGTTAAACTCTAGCGATGTTATATAAAATAAGAGTCGGAGAGCTTGCTTGATTGTTATATTTAAGAATTTATTTACTGTTAATAGTTGATATTTAATTGTTGTGTGAACTTACGAGTCTCGTCTGTGTGGGGACTCACCCTCAAAATATTGGGTGTCAATAGTATATAACATGTGTTGAAGTTCTTATTTAAATTTTTATAATGATTTTTTCCTCTATTGCGGATGCGAGAGAGAGATAGATGCGAACATCTTTATGTAGAGAGAGTTCTCAGTATTATTTTTCATTTTTTTCACTATATTATGATTCATAGATGTTGCTAAGTGTGTAGTGTTTGATTTATGAAAATGCGAGATTTACTATATATATTTAATTTGCTAACGAATATATTGATTGTTATGAATTAATGTATCTTATGAGGATCGATATTAATATTTCCTAGTTTGTAATTGTTTGGTCGCGAATTCTCATTATGCTAATACTTGAGTTAACAATTATAAAGTTATATATTGATTCTCTATTAATTTTATTATACAATGAGCGTTAAGTAAGTTAATGCAACTTAGATATATTTTTGAGCTCTCTTGTCTCTGAGTTGTCATGTTTATAGACCGTATGCCAGTATTATTACTTATTGATTTATAATTAATAGGAATCTATTATTCTTGGTATATATTAAACTTTATAATTTATGTAATGGTGATAAATTGAGAAATTCTTTGCGCGTAGCCTTTGGGATGTGTATTTTGTTGTGTTAGAACCCATATTTAGAATGTTTTGTCAGTAGAAAGTAGTTGTATATTGTCTTTCTCCACATCTATACAATATTTTACAGGTTATTAGTTGTAAATGAGGTACTTTATGTTTTATGAGAATATATATGTTTATTTAGAGGAGAACTTATAAATGCACTACCACCCAATAATAAAAGATGATAGAGGCATCCAGCTTTTATTTATAGAAATCTCATTTAGCAAAATAGTTAGTAGGTATCCGAGTGGGCACTTATACTTACTATCTAGGCCGAGCCCTAACCATACGGGATGGATTGAGCGTGTGAAACTTCAGTATAAGTACAAGACAGACGCAAGTACGAGTAACAAGGCACTCCTATCATAAACTATAAGTTATACCCACACATAACTCTTAAACTATAGGATATATACCATTATACCCAATTGAGAAAGTAGCTCACCAGGATCAAGGAGCTATAAACACAAGTAATAGTTACCAAATTTATATATAAAGAGGATTAACAGTATCATTCTAATATATAAAATGTAGAGTTAAAATAAAGTTTAACTCGCTATAATAAATTTAAATTATTCACCTTAAAGAGTGGAAATTTTCTTTAACACACTAGTAAATAATAGAAATTGGATAGGATAAATAAAGTTTTTATGAGTCACTTCCATAATTTTAAAATTTTCACTATCATGTTTTACTCATACTATATATAATATACTATAGTCATACAGATCACAGTAATAATAGTATCTAATCACCACAATAGGACGACGCCGTTACAAATATTTGAGAAAAATATAATATATATTCAGATAATATATATATTTATATATATATATTATATATTTGATATATATATATTGATATAAGTAATGTAATATATATATTAATATATTAATATTATATTATATATTTAAATATATATTATATCTTATAAAATAAATTTAATTTTTAAATTTATAGAATATTATTTCACGTAATATAATGGTAATTAATTACTATTTAATTTACTTGATATAAATAGATGATGGTATTTAAATTTAATTATGTGTTGTTAATATAAGGTTATAATTTAGTATTTAACTTGTCATAGGTCGTATAAGTATAAGGAGTACTTAAATTTTTAGCGTTAAAGTATTAGCAATAGGGACTTTCTACGGAGGGAGAAAATTATCCAAACTGTATTTTTCACTTTATATCCTCTTATTCTCCAACTATCTCTCTTATATAACACTTCTATTGAAAACTATTAGATGATATAACTATATCATACAAATATTAATACTTAATATAATATATATTATATATATATATATACTATATATATTAATATAAATATAACATATATATATATATATTAATATAATATTATATATTAAATAATATATATAATATATATATATATATATATATAATTTATTAAATATTATATATAATTAATATATATAATATATATATATATTAATATATATATATATTAATATATATAAATATATTAATAATATATTAATATATATATATATTATAATATTAATATATATAATATAAATATATAATATATTAAATATATTAATATACATATATATTAATATATAATATATATTATATTAATTAATATATATATAATATTAATGTAGTTTATTATACGTAAAGTAGAGAATAATAGAGAAAGAAGAAAGAGAAAGAAGAGAGAATCGAAGAGAGTAAGGTTTAATATATACACCCCCAATTATATCATTTATACCCTTTTATTGAGGTAGAAGTCTATGAGCTCAAAGCATAACAGTAACGTCATAAGACGTAACTAGTCACTCACTGTACACTCATCAACTCATTAAATACTAAACATACCAACTAATATCACTTTTATCACACTATATTACAGGGTAGGACAATCTGCTACAGCTATCTCTGATAGGGCGATATTGATCACTGGACACAACACACGAGAAAGAGAGTACCGAAGCAGGATGAGAGATACCACAAGAGAGAATCCATATTAGGAAGAGGGAGAATATAATTGGTATTTTCATAAACATACAAGTGATAAAAATAATATCGAATGAATATTCGCTCTCTCGCAAATGATTATTATGCATTACTATTTTTTCAGTTAGAAATATACGTTTAACTCGCCTTTTAACATGAGGTTTAAAAAGTAAGTAAGTAAGTAATAATACTATATATATTAATATATATTATATATATATATATATATAATATTATATATATATATATATATATATAATAGTTATATAAAAGTTAAACAAAAGTTATTCACATTATGTTGAGATATCTCTCCTTTATGATAGGACTGAAATGCTAAGTCGCATCCACTATTTCCAAGTGACGTCTTTCGAACTTGACTATCAGACTCTTACGTTATTAGCGGCGATAAAATTTTAGTGATATGCGAAATTACAAGTCGATACAGCCTTTTCACTATTGAAGTATTTATCGCTCTTGAGTCACCGGGAGGATATTTACTGAGAGAGATTACTTAGAGTATGAGATTATTCTTTCTCACTGATATCTTAATAATTTGATCTGACTGACTATCTGACTGACTCAAGAGTATCTCAAAAGTCGAGTATTTATATTATAATTGATTCTATGCCTCTGAGACATGGTAATAGCTAACACAGTTATTTTTGCGCGTACAGACTAGCTAAATCTTATACTAATATAGTAATAATGAAACACATTAATATATACAATAATTTTTATACACAAAGCTCTATTATACATGGGGAGTACTACATACAAGTAGTACCGTAAGACTATAAAACACGAACAGGAGTAGATGTCACAATATGCACACCGTTATAAAGATGAGAGTTTATACATATATATATATTAATCTTATAGTAACATAAGCAAAATTTAAAAAGACTACAAAGTGCAGAACACTGTACTAGAACTAAAATGGTGTCCTGTAGTATGACTATTAAGTTACTACTATTTAAATCTATTTCGTATAGCCAAGAGATATGTGATAATAATTAACAGTGAAATTCTAAATAGATTTATATGTGTCTATGATTTACGTAGATTTAAGATATCTGAGAGTTGAGCGCGTCTCTAATATGTAACGTCAGATATCTAAATTGCGATTTATGTATTTTAGTGTGTATACTCATACTTAAAAATGAAAATATGTTTCTATCATAATAAAGGTGAGTGAGTGTACAGCACAGATGAGCTCACTAGCTACATTCTAAGACACAAGCACACGATAAGTGTTCGATGTATATCACGTTAGAGTAAATATAACAAAGCAATACAAGAACGACGAGTATGTATAAGCTCATAATATAGTTATAAAAATGGTAATAAATACTAATAAATAAATATATGGAAATGAACAATGGAGAATAGAGTGCTCGAACCAAAGTGCACAAATAGAAGCACCAATATGTGAGGAGAGCAGGTACGAGATATAACCACGGCAAATGGTGAGAGATCAAGCGTACATATGCTCACGGTATCAGACTTCTCCAGAATAAACATGACGTCTGTCTATACGAGATCATCTATTGATTGGCAACATATTGCGCGAAACGTAGTCCTATCAAGTCCCTGTACATATACGACGACGTAATCTACTTGCTCCTGAGCCCACACCTGTAAGATATTACGTATATGAACGCGAGAGGATTGACTGAGTTCTTCGATGGGACATTGTTGATAACATTTAGACTCTATACATAAAAGGAGACGACTCAAAGCGAGAACCACTAAGGACTCTCGTATAAAATGAAGATATACACAAGATTTGCAGATCAGCTGAGAATCATCGTACAAGAAAGTGTAAACATGTTACTGACGTCCAATAATCCCAAACGAAACTAAAACTTAAAAGCAATGTGTACTTGAATGCGAAATTCGGAGTAACGTAAAGGAAGTTACATATGTAGCGAGGGCGAAGATATATGCCTTGATAATTATTAACGGTCCCTTTATTTGAACCCAAAGTATCATATTGCCATAAGACTAGGGAGTAAATATGTGGAGCGGGAGTACAGCCACGCAACTATGTAAAGATAACCATTCGAAAACGATATCAACAGAGTTCGTAACGTCGAGAATAAAGGTTTGAGTACCTAACCACAAAGAATTCGCCACGATTTCTGACCAGAAAAGGGTCCAGACCTATGTAATCACTCGATGACCACGAACATCCGCATACAACTGCCACGCAATAGTTATCCGATATGCTCGTCAGGCGCAACAAGAGCGCCAGAGACTGATGAGATTAGTGAAAAGATGTAACGACCATATCCAAAAATCACACATAGGTGGAATAGGATTCTGGTCTGAAGAATCTACGTGCTTGAGTCATTTTCTCCGGAGCGAACAGAGTGTTCCATTTGATTCGGCATCAAAGTCAATGGCTAAGGTAGCTTCAGGAGATACAAATAGTACCCATTCCACTCTAATGTTTACACTGTCATTTCATGTGGTTGTGTATAGTTAAAGTTATTCTGCTATCTCTCACGAATTACGAATAACTCACAACCAGCATATGCTTTATTCTGAGTACGTTATCTGAGCGTAGTTTTGCTATAAGGCCTGTTTCCTGAGCGCTGGGTCTCACAAATGTAATATTAGTAGAGGCGTATTGTGATTTTCTAAAATTGAAAAAACGAAAACTTGGCAGAGGGATCAGCTTTATATTGAGAGTGATGGACTTTATTTTATGATTCAGAGAGCGACTTATCCACATAGAGAGAAATATGAGAGGGATATTGTATAAGTGTTAAAAAATCCATATTTCCGTATATACATGGAATAATTTTAAGTACACACAATAGTATACACAGTATATGCGAGCAACAGTAAATTAACCATGAATATCGTATAACACAATGCCCTTCCTAACTGTGACTTCACACTCACCTCATGTATTATTGTTACATGCCCATATTCCAATAGACGCAAGCCGTTTTTCTCAGTGGCGTCTTTCGCAATCATTGTCCTCTATAAAACTCTTCGTTAGAGCGGGCAGAAGAATATTGTGAGTATCTCCGCACTAACTTACAATAGAGTCGCAGCACTTCTTCTACATACGCAATTTAACAATATGCAAACACGGATCTTTTTTGGACTGCTTGTTGAGGTATTGCTAGAGTAGTTAGTTAACTGGAGCCTTTGAGCATATTATACGTGTACACTGAGTATGTGAGAGAAAATTTTGATTCACTGTTCATAGCACTCTAGTCCTTCTACAGTATTGTATGAACTAATAAGTAACGAGTTTTTATGATATATTTTCAAGCAATTAAGAATTTAAAGCAGATTGTAGTGTAATATAGTAAATGCGGCTGGCGCTATAGCATTCTGTAACGCAGTAAAGTGACCAAGAGTATATTAAAATCATAAAATTAACTTATATACACACAGAAGAGAGTTATATTAATTGGGAGTTACTATCAACATATATTAACATAATAGATATTTATAGAGAATGTTTCTGTGAATGTATAGTAATGAGATGGTTGAGATGCATGTTTATCTAATTAGTAATAAGAGCCATACTAAATAAAAGAATTTTTCGATTGACATAACATAAGTATATTATGTTATTGAGTGTTTGTTAGAATAAAAATTTGCACAGTATTTTACTCAGGGAGCTATTACTAGAGCTAATCAGAGTAAAAAACAGATGGTAAGTTATATATATATAGAGTTAACCTATAAGTTGAGTTATTATTAGACCGAATAGACGAGCTCACAGAAGAGAGTACAGAGAAAAAGATACTGAGTACATTGATAGATTTTTACTCACTAATAAGATCAGTAAAGTAGAGATCTTCTCTATATTTTTCAACAAAACACAGTAAGATATGTAGGATAAAAGAAAAAGTTAGATTAATAATAATGACGAGAATAATGATACGATTCACGGAAGAGAATAGGAAGAACGTGAATTAGGAAAAAAGGATATAATGTTATACTCTCTATCACCGGAAAATAAGGATGTTTATATTTATGAGAAGAATGACTTGATAAAGTCAGAGCTTAAAAGGATACTAATTAGGTGATTATTCTTGTCACGAGGTACTCATACGGACACTCCTTAGGAAGAACATAATATGCCTATGTTAGGAATATATACTTGTCTAATAATTAGGTCCATAGTATTATTTGATAGATAAGCCATACACGTCAATGAAGGATCTAATGCATGTAAGTTAGATATAAATAATATATAGACAGCTCAACCATTATATGCGATAGGCCATAAGTCTTTACAGAAATTATTGAGACCAAATGGTATTATTATTATCGTTTCATACAGTGCAACAGAATTTAGAAATAGAATCTGAAATGAGTCACATGAGCTAAATTATTATTGAGGAACTGGCCCGAGTAAAAATCAGATAATGTAAAATCTTAAAAGGTATATTAATTCCTCAAAAAGAAAATAAAGTGAGAAATTATTAAGACCCACGCTAAGGTCCTCTAGGAAATAAAGAAATTACGATGATATTTTAATGATAGCTTGTTATTAGGGCAAGTTATTAGAGATACAGACCCTAGTATATGAGACGAAGAAGAAAGAGAAGAATGAGCCACCGTATTGAAAGAAAACTTTTTACACACAGGCCCATTATATGAATTATCGGTACTGAGAATCTAGAGAAATTTATAGTCGCATAAGACAAGAGTCCGATATTATTAAAATTAAATAAATAAACGAAGGAAAGTCTTTCACGGTAGAGGTGTAAAGTAACCAGTGTCGTCCGGAACCCTGTATTTCAATTATATATGAAATAATGTGGGTATTAATATATTATATATATATTAATTAATAATATTAATAATATATATATATATATATATATGTATATTAATATATATATATAATAGTATTAATAATATATTATATATATATAATATATATTATTATATATTAAAATATATATTAATTAATATATATATATAATTATATAAATATATATATATAATATTAATATATATATATATATAATTAATTAAAATATATTATATATGGGTGTCATCCAGATATTAAGAAAATTATAGCAACAAGTTTACCATGAGTCTGAAAGTTAGGCCCCTAAACCTAACTAATATTACAATCTATGAAGTGGAGCGATGCGATATAGTTATTATTATCATTGTTAGATATATATATATATATTTAATAGCATTTATTTTAATCATTTGATGTAAGCAAAAAAGTTATTAGCCTATTGTTCAGAGAACACTCAAAACCTTTCTAAGTCTAAAGAGAAGTATTTGTTTACTCGCATAAATATCGCTATTGTATGAATATGAGTTATTTTTAATTTTTAATAATTATAAGAGAGTATGAAATAACTGAGACTTAAAAGATAAGACTCAAGGCACTCACAGTGAGCTCAACTTCCTCAATAAGCACCTTTGATTTGAAAGTACATAACGAGTATAAAGTCACCTACTCGAGAGTTGGCATTTAATTCAATTTTATTATTAAATATTAATAAAAAGGAAAGAGAAAGCTTAAAATTAAATATCTATTAAGTTTATGAGGTTATGAAGCATTCCTCCGTTAAATAAAGATTTAAAGTATAGTATCATTACTTATTTTGTTATTACGAATGTTACATAACAGCGACTTAAAATTGAGTTATAATGAGTCTTTTAAGGGAGTTTACTGATTTTGAGTGAACGATAGAATCTCCACTACCGTGAGATTTATCCATTAGAGAATATACCTAAAGTAATCCAGAGAGACCGGTCTTTATGGAATGATTATTTATAAGTTGAGTATGCCATTAATATATATAAACGTTTTGGTAGTATAATAAATTATTTGAAAATTGATAAAAATACTTTAAAATTTTGTTGATTGTATTAAAATTTTCACAGGGTCATATATATTTTTATATTTATTTAAATTTAATTAAAAATTATTTTTTTATTAAAACAATCCAAAGGTGGTTAATTTATATTACAGTTTAGTTGAGTCCTTTACCTCTCACAAACGTTATATGAGGCTCTCTATGTATCTAGAGAGATGGAAAATGTGAATGAAAAAGAGTGGTTGGAGCGCCCGCTGCTTGCTTGAGAATTATATGAGTTATGTGAGATTACAATTGAGAGCATAGTTCTATAAACAGAGGATATCTATCAATTGCGATCCATTATTTTCGGTGGAATTAGATATTCATATCATGATCCGAAAATATCATTCGCTCTTTTCTTATATCAATAAGAATTTTAGAATTTGAAAATAATGTTCTCTCTTTATTCTTTTTTGCCTCATATTTTTAGATTATAATAAAATATATCAGATTTTTAAATTTTAAAATTGACGCAGAGTTTTAGCGAAGAATTCATTCATTAGTTTGTTAAGATTAATAACTAAATATTATTATCGTATAAAAGATATAAATATTCATGAATTTAAATATATATAGTTTTAATTATTTTTAGACTCGTTTTTATTAAAATAAAATGTATATATAAAATTAGTACACCTAAACCTTAGACGTATAAGGATTAATGATCTAATTAGTATAATATATTTTGACTTATTTATTTATATTATATATATATTGAGTAATACTATTATATGCAATAGTCATATAACAACGATATATTTCTATAACACCATAGGAGTGATGAGTTAAAGAATAAGATCGAATTATAGATATCACTATTAAAGCAATATATAAAAATTAATATGTGAGAAGAAAAAAATTCAAAAACAAAATTTTCTGGAAAAATTATTAAAAAATAATTTGAGAAAAATTAAACTGAAATTTTCTAAGCTATTACTGATTGAACGTATATTGGTATATATATATCATCTAACCAGATATCACTTTTTTAAACTTACTATAATGCAAATCTTGTCCCAATATACTGTTCCTCATGTTGGTGACAAACATAGAAATTACACGCCCGCAAATCCCATACACCAGATACCAAACTTTTAAAAGTGCAATTTTCCCTATATATATATATATATATATATATTTCCTACTTAATATATCTTGAAATGGTTTAGTTCCATATTTTTTTTTTTTTTTTTTACAGATTACCACCACTCACGGGCTGGGCCTTTTCAAGGAGGGGCAGGAATAAAATACCGGAAAGCCCACCAAGCCCAGCCTAACGCACTCCAGGTGTGCGCAGATATGGTTTTAAAGAGAGAGATTAAATACCAGTAGGAAAACAGAGATGGCCAAGGAGTTCCACAGACAGAAGTGGCTGGGAAAGAAAGAGGCACCACAACGAACGAGTCTGGGTTTTTCTGCTCCACGCAATGCAATGCGGGCTGCCCTTGTTGCGAGGGGCGACGCAATGGAGTGGAATGCGAGTGGCCAACTCTCTGAGCATCTACCGTTGTAGTACCTATAGAAAGGATAAGAGCGCCACGATCTGGTGGGGTCAAGAGAGTTGAGTGGCCAGTTAAGTTAGTCTTTAGCTTTAGACCTCATGTCCAAAGAAGGGTGGAGCCCGGAGCCCCCCCGTGTTGAGGAACAGTACTGCCAACAAGGGCGAATAAGGCCCTTATATAATTGGAGTAGCTGTGCAGAAGAAAAATTCCCGCCCTGACAGAATAGTTCTTTGAGGCCACCTTAGCAACCGTTGTGAATATGAGGTTTCGTAATTTTTTGTTTAATGTTCAGACCAAAGAATGTTAATGTTGTCGTTGTCAAGCAGGTGAGACCGTTAAGAACCGTCGAAAAAGATAGAAAGTTAGAGGTGTTTTTGAGAGGGAGATGTATATATTGAGTTTTCAAAGAGTTGAATTTCACAAAGGTTGTGGCGGCCCCACGGGAATCCATCCCAGGTCAGGCAAGATAGAATCAGAAAAGCTGGACGAGAGGCAACCTCTAAATGCAAGGGAGCAGTTTGAGTAGGAGAATGGAGAGTTGAGTCATCGCATAAGAGTAAGTTGAAGCTAGTTGATGAAAAGTAAGAATAAGGTTGGAGATAGCTTGGGGACACCACATAACAGGAAAGGGGTCCTATGAGTGCTGAGATATGAGAGCGACCAGAGAGATATGACAAGAGTAAGCAAAGAAAAGGAGGAAACCCAAAGGAAGGGAGCTTAGAGAGTAGCGACGCATGCCATACTCGATCAAAAGCCTTTGATATATCGAGTGCAACCACTCAACACTCCCAATAGTCCCTAAGGGCAGAAGACCATAAATAAGTAAGATAGGATAGTATGTCACCAGTTGACCTCGAGCGTCGAAAGCCATACTGATGATCTGAAAGAAGGAATGAGACTCCAGATGATCAAGGAATGAGAGTAAGAAGAGTTTCAAAGATCTTAGATAGAATACAAGTGAGAGCTTTAGGAGATAGTTAGAAGGACAGAACGGCTTGCCCTTTTTTGTTGGATTGGTTGGACGTATGTTGCGATCAGCACTGAGGAAAGTTCAAGTTTAGGCATATGAGAGTAAGAGTTGGATCGAGGACAGGGGCCTCTCGGAAGCACACTCCCTCAGAACACGGGGAGGATGCCATCCGGGCCCTAGCCTTCCTGACACTCATAGATCTCAGAATCCCATACACCCGATCATGCGTAATCACGGGAAGAGGCATAGGAAACCTGAGAGGAGGAGAAGAAGCAGGAGGAGGGATGCCGGAATCGTCCAGGGTAGAATTAGAATGAAAAAAGGAGGCCGAAGAGATTAGCCTTTATATATATATATAATGTCTCTAAATTCTTCTAAACTTATCTGAAATCTTCTTATCTTCTTTTATTCAAGTTCGCACCCACGGGCATAGGCCTATTCTAGAGGGGAACTTCTTCTAGGTAATTGTTACCTAGGATCCGGACGTGGGATCGAACCCGTGCCCTGCCTTACCGATTGATCCACGGTAGCGGCAGACCGACTTTTCGTAAAGAACGCTAGTAGGGTTGCGTCCTCTTAATTCTCTCTGGCGTTTGTTCATCTTTCCTTTGGCATTTGGGCACAAGGTATTTTGAATCGAAAGCTTCGCATTGAAATTCTGTAACTGCCTAAGAAAGCTTTAAAATTCATACTCCCTTGTTTTGGAATCCGGAATCTATACTTTTCTAATTTCCTTCCTCTTTTCTAGATCAGCGGTCTCCAAGCTTTTATTGATCGCGTACCCCTATGACAAAAATAATTATAAGTTGTACCCCCTATAGGCCTATAATATAATATGATATACTATAATATAGTATAATATAATATAATATATAACAATATGCACAAATAATATAATTATATGATAAAGAATGCTACCAATGAGAGAACCTCACACTCACGAGTAATAGCACTTATCATACAACTCTCAAGTGAATCGTGACCTACTTCTTTGGGGTACCCCAAGTACACTTGGGTACCTCCCGGGGTACCACCGTTGGAGACCACCGTTCTAGATAGCAGCTATTGCAAACGGTCAAGGTTTCTTCCTTAAAGAGTAAAAATGGTGTTACTCCAAGTTATGTTCTATACCCAAAGTTCCGTTGTTCAATATTGACATTTTTGCCACATCATCGCTTATAAATTCTTAAAGAGATGAAATCTCCTTGCATTTCA
The DNA here is from genome assembly GCA_015478945.1 of Trachelipus rathkii. Taxonomy (NCBI): domain Eukaryota; kingdom Metazoa; phylum Arthropoda; class Malacostraca; order Isopoda; family Trachelipodidae; genus Trachelipus; species Trachelipus rathkii. Next base: position 12,296 of record JABUQX010044489.1, read on the forward strand.
TTTTTATTTTAAATGGTAATATAACATGTAGTAAACATGTAGTAAAAACATGTACCTATGGGTCAAATTTAAGTAAGTGGTACTTCTCGAATATACATATGGTGAAAAGAAGATTGTAGTTGTTTTCACTTTTCCAAAAATTCAAATATATATATATATATATATTATATATATTATATTATATTCTTATATATTATTATATAAT
>JABUQX010044490.1:0-25752 GCA_015478945.1 Trachelipus rathkii
ATATCTAAAAATTTTACTGAGGAATTTATGCAAACAAAGATCATCTAAATCTCTTGTACAAAATATTGATACTTATTTATTTTGACTTCATTTACTAGGGATTGCTAATGATTGGGCTCTGCTCATATAAATCTTTTTTATAATTAATTTTTTTAAAACGATCTTCATGTACCGTAGTTCTTTGAAAGATGAATTTGAAGTAGTAAAAATCATGTTTCATTTGTCATTTTGACTTTTTTTTATTTTTTTTACGAGTAATCCGTTTTTGGATCGATATATTAACATTTCAAATATAAGTTGCATAATACTGGCGAGCTGGCGTGGAATATAATGGTGATATTTTTGTATGTTTGTGACAAAGGATGCTAATGCATTGTGTAGGTAGGGGAGGCTTGTATTATTGCATATTTATGTTTTAAAATAGATTTTCAAGTATCAATGAAAATAATAATACTAGATTATTTCTTAAATAATAATAATAAAACATAATAGATAAAATATACCTAACAGCTATACTTGCGGCAGTATATTATCTACTTAACTATTATATAAGATATATATAGACGATGAGATTTAAAAAGAGTTAAAATTCAAAGTAAATATATATATATAATTATATAATATAGTATATAGTAGTATATATATAGCTTATAGTAATTATATAAATATTAGGACATAATCTCTAGATGTTGCAAGCGTAGTTGTTATCTGTTCGCACCACGAATGTGTCGTTTCTTGTTGGTTTACTAAAACGCTTAGCACAAGCAATAGTTCGGAGGTGGTTCTTATCTTCACTTGTTGCGTTGACTTAGTATTATGAATTGTGATCTACTATAAGTTTTTGGTCTCAGTATTTATCAATGTATGTAAATTTTTATAAACTTGTATCTATGTCGCTATAGACGAAATCTGTCTTCTAAACGAAAACATTCTAATCTCTTACAGCCTTCTTATACTCTTGCGTCAAGCGAATATGTCTTTTTGCAATACGTTGAAGCTCTTTACAGGGATACCTGTTTTTCTCTAATTAGGGCCAACGTTTGTCGCAATACTCTAATACTGGACCATAATAGCATTATTGCTACTTATAACTTTGTTAGCTTTGCAAACCGATATTGCGAGATTAGATTATAACATATTATTTTGCTTTAATTCGCAATGCTTTGCAGAACTGATAGTATTCAGATTGTGCTATACTCACATCTAATCTTTTATTAATTATTGAAGTGCCACACAAGCCATCATACCTATTAATAATAGTTAAATTTTTTATTTGAGTTATATAAATTGAAGAACTATGCCTTTACCATTATAAAGTCAATGCACGAACTATATCTCATGGACTAAAGAAGTTGTATGGCTAAGATCATTATTGGAATCTTTATATTCCTGAATTATTGACTTACTAAGTAGCCACTTTGTATGAATACGTCTGCAAGCTTAGAACTTACATTTAAGCCCATTGATCTAAATTTTTATATGAGTATTATAGTCTATATAATATATGATTATAGAATATTTATATATATATTATAATAATATTATAATATAAGCTTGATTTTAATAGTATATATATAGTGATATAATAATATATAAATCATAAATAGTATTGAGATTAGTATATATATATAATAAAGAAACCTTTACGAGGCTAGTGAGGAGTATATACATTAGTATAGTATACGAACAGAATCCAACTATAAGACTGATGATGATACGTCACAAACTAAAAAAGTCTAAGTTCTTTCTATTATCATAGAGTGACTATATAAACTCTGATGAATTTGTGTGCTTTGATTAAGTATTATTAATGTATATATATTATTGAAATTTGGATGTGTCTTGCAGATTAATGTCCAATATATAAGGTATATTGATAGTAGAGAGGGGGGGGGTATGGTAATAAATATAAAAAGTTGAAAGGATATGAAGGGGCCTTGTATAATATAAGGTATAACGACTAATATTTATATAACATCTATATATATTATATAGTATAATAATATATAATATATAATAGTAAGTAATATTTTATATATATATATAGTATATAAATATTTTATATAATAATATAGATAATAATATAATATATATTAATATAATATAAAGTTTAGTATATAGGAGTATTAGGTAGGTATCTATACCTCCAGAAAAATTGAACTAGGAAAAGGTAAAAAATTTGGATTTTTTTCAGGAACGATCGAAATATTTCACTTTAAACTCACAAAAAAGGATCTAGAATGACAAATAATAAATATACTTTTTATTTTCTTTATTTTCTTCTTCAATGTATATTATATTTGAAATGAACAGTTTTTAAATATGCTTGTAATTTTTGGGGGCTCAAAGGACACAAAATGTATAAATTATGAAGTACATCAGTAAAGGATTGTGAATTTATTTATTTTTCATTATTGTCAGACTTTATTTTTTCGTTGTTGTACATATTCATTTATGCGTAGTGGGCAAATAAGCAAAAAAAAAAAATTTTGTTTATTTGCTGCGCAAGGTATTTATCGAATTTATACGGTATATGGAGTTGTGCTGAATTTCAGAAAAGTGGTCAGCATATACAGATTCGCTCCAAGATTGGTTATTCACTTGAGAATACAGGGTGTTCAATATTACTCTTATACAAATTTTTTGATCGGTAATATGTTTTATTTATTTAGGATGCTTAGCACTTTAACTACTTTATCGTAGGTTATATTTTTTATATTTTCATAACACTATTAAAGTACTCAAGCGAGAGTCGCTGTTTGTGAATAGAGTTGTGTGCTGACATGTAATTAGATGTTTGATTTGATCCTGCTAGTCTCGTGGTTGAGTATATAATGTTGCAGGGGCAGTAGAACCAAGAATGAAATCATTTACTGAATTTGTGAAAGCAAGCCACTTTGGCTTCATTTGGACATAAAACTCGGAGACAAGTTAAGTCATTGGGCATTCCCCCATATGGTCTGTAAAACTGTGTCGAAAATCTACGTCATGGAAAAATGGACGAAGAAAGGTTTAAAAATTGATTGGTGTGTCTAATGGTATGGCGGGAGAGCCAAGGAATTCACCAAAGTGACTGTATTTTTATTGTTTGGTTAACTTAGTGACAGGTATCATCAGTTACAGAATACGTAATATTGAGTTTCGGATTTGGATTACCAAGCGACTAGTACACAGCTCTTGACGGATGTCCCATGCCCAGTGTCCACTAACTCCCAGACTAGCTCGATCTGATGAAGACAGATATCAGGATTTGGTGTGCACACGTGCAGATAGTGGTAGTGAATATGAATGAAGAAAGTACTTCTACAGCAACGTTTCCATGCGAAAGAGATCAATGATTTTAGTAGAGGAGTTAAGTCTATACAGCAAGATTCGTGAGTGCTTTTTGCATCTCGCACTAAGTGAAAGAACTTTTAAGGCCGAATTGGTAATTAACTTTTTTTTGGACAATTATTGTCTAAGGTCATAATATATTTTGATTTCACATTCAGGACTTGACCGACAGAACTCAACAATTAATTAAAATACTAGCATCCATACAAAGCTTCGTAATCTAATTCCAAGATGTTTTAACCATCTTTGTGCAAGATAACAAAGAACTAATTACAATTTAATTCTCTCCTCCCATCATTCTCTCATTATTTTTTCAAATGTAAGGATTGGAAGATCACACATCCTCTATCAGTTCTAAGCATGTTGTATCTTCAATAATGAATTTTTGATAGTTCATTATGCGACAAAATATGTATATTCTCCTACTAATATTTAATAAACTAATTTCCTATTATATTGCCTACATGTTGCTTAATATAAGAGTACATATTCTGAAGCTTCAAGCTCATTCGTACAGCAAGGTTCTCCATGGGGGACTACGTAGTGCTGGGTGCAGTAGAACATTTATTGGGTATCATTAATGCAAAGTTCTAAATCAGGATATCCTAAAGTATCGGAAGAAGTCGAAGTGGATGAGTAGAATAATCAACAGGTAATGTTTCATTGCTATGTGACTCGTGTGAGATTTAGTGAATTATGGAAATAAAAGAGACGATTCATCGCGCTGCTAAAACAATGTAAACCGCACTCTCTGAGTTATGACGAAAATAATTATTTGCTTGCAGGCAGTGCAAGACCCCACACAGTTAGAATAGGTAGTGAGGTGTGTGTAGTCTATCTATCTTAGGCAAATATGTATAGGTGGCCTTGATTTAGTCAAAGGTGTCTGTCCCACAGTCACACTCTAGGTCACGTTCGTCTATCAGCTTTACGATAGCACTCCGTATCAATTACACTATGAACTCACTTATTCTTATATATATTTGTATAGATATATATGATAAATATAGTATAAAGTCGTAATATTGATAATTATATAATATAAGTTCCTTAGTATATCTTAATATATATATATAGTTATTATTATATATTAATTACAGATTATATTAGCTTGCTCGGGGTGTGTAATTGGTTCACATTTCAAGAAGTCTACAAAATGTACGACGACTAAAAGTAGGAGAACAAATATTACAGGAACTTATTACGGAGGCGATTAATGAACAGAAAAAGTAAATGGAGACGGATTACTCCCGTTACTTGAAAAACTAGTTCCGTTAGTACGGAGCGCACACCTCTGATTATATATATAATATATATATGTTAAATAGTAATTACGTATATATATAGTTAATATATAATTATATACATATATATATATTTATAGAGGAGTTGAATATATGGATTATATATAACGTTGTTATAGAGTAATAAGTTTATATGAGTATCAGTACGTATATATATTTATTAATATGTATAGCTATATAACGAATTTAGACGAATCAGGAAACTGAAGATCAATGAACATCTAAAATAATTATCTAATAGATTTTTAGGAGTATATACATTATGTAACTACTATGACATTTGGTTTTCAAATTTAAATTAGTATTGTAATTACAGAAAGTGAAAAGAAATTGCTAAAATTATTATTTTTATGTGTGCTTAAACTGACCACTATATGTTTAAGAAATGATAATTAAGTTGGCTATTATTTCATATTAAAATTGATGGAAATGTACGTAAAGGATTTGTAGAGAGCCAATGATAAATAATAAAGTTGACATTTATATTTTTATATATTTGTATTTTTTTGAAGACATAATATATAAGTCATCCCCACGTCCCCAGCTAAAGCTGGGTGCCTCGCTTGCTATGTTAGATCTGTAATGTGGAGTTTTTCTTTAAATAGAATATTAATATCCATACTATTTTTAGTAAATAATCGAAATATAAAAAGAATTTTATAAGAAATTAAAAGAGATTAGGTAAAAAATCAAATCTGCATATTACGTATATACTAAAATATATAACAATAATAATTAATTAAATATAATCACACTAATATTAATGATATAAATAATGAAGAATGATGATAACACATTCCTAATTGATGATATTAGATTATATAATATAATAATAATTAATGATATATGAATAAAATATTAATAGTATATGTTAAGTTTTAATAATACCTAATATTTTTAGAACATTTTATAAATTTTGTAAAAATTTACTAATAATATATGAAATTCATAAGATAATATGCAATACAAAACAATTTCTATTAATGCATACAAATTGCACATAAGAAAATACGTCTTCTTTTCTTTTATCAAGAGTCATCATCATTTAAAGTGTGACATATATATATATTATATCAGGATAAGATATAATAGATATTATATATATAATATATATATATATGTATATATATATTAATATAGTTATATTTATATTTATATTATAAGAATAATATATATATATATATATTATCGTATATACAACAACATAAAAATTATAATTATCTTCTACTCTTATACTATTACAATATATATTTATAATAAATATATATATATATATATATATATATATTATCTATATTATATATTATTATTAATATAGTATATTATAAATTATATAAAAAATGAGAGTATGATATGATATGCAATATATAAAGTTATATTCATAATAGAATGGACATCTTAATTTATATGGTATATATAGAAGTGGTAGATTAAATGTTACGGAGAGTTATGATAGTTAATATGAACTTACTCTATTGGTATAACTAACTCACGATTGGAATGAGATAGTGTCTAAAATCAGGAATAGAATCTGAGCAGGATTCGTCGTTTATTTTTCTTCATGTCTGATTATATATAATACTAAAGAAGAAAACGTTAAACGCTAACTTGTGTTGGAGGTAGAGTACAGCAATTAAGCTTCTTGTAACAATATCTGATAATTTTGATGGTCTTCTAGTTAATGCTTTCGAATTTTAACGTCAATTTTTGCGAATTCTTTCAGTGGCCAGCAAGATAGATTGTGATTTAATGTTATGGATCATTGTGTACATGGGGCAGCCTATGAGTACGTACAGCAATTTATGGGATATAGAGAAACGTAGTGATTTAAAAATAGCTTGAGCGTTCTTATTTTTTGGGGACGTGGATTGGTTATGGTTAGAGCAACGGTATTGGTTAACTATCGAACGCGTCAGTCAATGTTGAACCCAGCGATGGAGAGTAAAACTCTTGTGACTAAACATTCATTTAATTGACCGTTTTCTGAACTAGACAGTCGATAACGTCTTAACGATTAAAACTCTTCATATCTAGAAACTTTTTAATAGCCATAAATCTGAGCGTTCATGAAGAACTGAATTGAGTAAGGTGTTTAATGGGGATATTGTAAAGTTTATGAGTTACAATAGGGTTCAGATGTATCTTTTCTTCTTGAACTTCCTGCAACCCTTTAATACAAATGATGTTCAAATTTAAGATATGCTTTTGTTGTTGTTCTTCATGTTAAGCTTCCTGTACGCAGTAGGCGTAAGATACGCCCGAGGCCCGGTGCGGGTGTAGGGTGCAGGTCAGCAGAGAGGGCGCACGGCCGGGCAGAGGATACAGCACTTTTCGATGAAAAGCTCATAATGAACTCCTCTCTTCTCTCTGTTTATATTATATCATATATATAATATATAATAAAGTTATATATAGTTGATCTATATATATAATATATAATATATATAATATTATATATTATATAATATATATATATATATTTTAGAGAGAGGTCTTCGAGTTCGATTGCTTTTTGGCAATTAAAGTTAATTTCAATGTTATATTTTGAAACTGTATTACTCAGATGAGTTGAATGTCTTCCTGTTCTAGTTCTATTTGGGTGAAGCCTTTAAGGTTGTCAAGAATTGTACACTTCATTTTAATGGTTGTGTTTCAAAGCAAAATTTTGGAAGGTATTAACATCTTCTAAACACTCCAAAAATCAGACCTATCTCTGGAGAAGCTTCCACTCTTTAGAAAGGGTGTTCACAAGCTAAACAGCGTTGCGGGGAGAGTTTTACAAGCTCGTGGAAGAGGCCCAAAGCTGGCAAATTGAGACTTCTTTGCCTACTTATCGCAAAACTAAAGTGACAGCCTTCTTGATGAGCTTCAAGAAGTATTGATTCATTGATCCTTCACTAATTCAGTGTGAGGTTTTTTTTTACAGACATTGATATAACTAATAGGCCAAGTGATCGAAGACACCAAGGTGAATGGAGGAGGTGAAACGATGTATTGCTTTTTGAGCCAAAGCCATTACAGACACAATGAGAGATAAGTGGAGTCCTGCTGCAGTTTTACAAAAATGTCATATGAAGCGACGTGACGTTCTTGTTAGTGGAATTGTCTGCTTCAGGAATGTTGTGGCAGAGAAATAAGAAATGGAAGGAAATGAAAAAATAAAAAGACAGAATATTTGGTGATTGAAATGATATTTAGTTCTTCACAGAATTCAGAAATACAGTTCTTATAATGTTTCTGAACTTGAAATCCAATACATATCAATCTGTTAAAATTAAACGAATTTAGTTTTATGAAACATTTATCTGAGAAGTACCATGACGACCGTAAGGTGAAGTGAATTGGCTGTACTTAAGCATATAGGTCGATCGGGTCTCGCGACAGTGGATCTGAGAATTAGTCGAACATTGTTGTGATGCAAGAGGCCGAAGGGGGATTGATAGCGAAATTTAGAAGATTTTTATTGTGAAAGTTAAAACGTAAAGATGTAGTATTGTTCATTAGCAAAAGTTTTATGAGCAAGAAATTCGAGAAAATAGCAGTAATATAACGTGTTTATAAATGCGGATTAGTCTTTAATATGATACAGGAAATAATAAATATGTATAATATAATAATATATATAGTTATTAATAATATATAAGAGGTAAATTTATAATAATAATAATATATAGTATATATTATATTATATTTTATAATTATGATAATGTTTTTCTATATATACAGTAATATAATATTATATATTATTATTATATAAGTATAATAATATAGTTTATATATATCTTATTACTATATTATATATATATATCATAATTATATTTATATATTACTAATAATCTAATATTATATTGATTAATATAATTCTATATTATAGTATATTATATATATACATTATACGGCATTTTTTATATAGTTATTCATAAGTATATTATAAATGGTGTAGGTATAAGTTATACCTCATATATATATATTAAGTAGTATAATATATATATATAGTATATATATATATATAATAAATATTATATATATTATTATATAAAAGAAAATTATATTCATATTATATGTAAAAAAGAAATACTCATAATATAAATAAATTATATAGTACATGTAATTATATAAAAATAAGATATTAATATATACTATATAGTAGATTTTAATATAAAAGTATAATATATAATATATATATTATATATATTATAATATATTATCTGATATATATATATATATATATAAGCGTAGTATATTACTTAATTATATATATATAGACCTTTTTTTCATTGTAATACTCTGGTTCTTTTGTATGCTATTGTGATTTTTACTTTGATATGAACAGAAGCTACTTTATTTTTTGTATTCTGGTTCAAAAGAATCCATCCACCCCGTACCAAATTGCTAAAGGGGGCGCAACAAATAAGTCACGGGGGGGCAACTTGACCTAGTTCGCACATGCCCTTAAGTATTAGGATCTAATATAAACAGCAGTATTGATAAAACACTCCCCTGCTTCAAATTTCATTCGATACATGGAGTCTTTTAATGTTTCAGCCATTTAATAATAATGGTGGTAGAGGTTGAAGGTGAATTTATTGAGATACCATCCAAATTGAAGCTATAAGGTGGAGGTTAAAACTTCGAAGTTTTGCAATTGCATTTTGTGATTGTGGAAGTCGCAAGTCAGTAAATTTGTGTGAGTGATTGAAGTCTAGATAGTCACAATTCATAGTATTGCAGTTCCTAATTTTCTAAACCCAACTTACTAAATTTAGAAAGTTTCGGAACCTGAGATCGCGAATCGCACCCTGCTTCTATAATTACCGGACTCCGACTATCCGCTCGCTCTTCTTCCAATTACCGATGCCCGACTCTCTGACTCGATCCACACTCGTACTTCCTTATGCAGCAATTTGATCTTTATTATTTTGTTAACCAGTCGTTATATAAAAATTTTCACATCAATCATGGTCAATTTGGTCTTGCAACTAACATTAGCCTACTCATTACTCTACTTCAGTAACGTGACATGTGTCAGTAACATCTGCTATCCTTCTTGAAGCAGAAATAGCACTCTACATTACAAACGTCTTGAAAATCTACTCTTTTTACTCCCATTTCAGACCATGTAGCATTATCAAGCTGTATTTTTTCAGTATTTATTATAATGCAAGTTGCGGTATGTTATTTTCAGGGTTTTGCCAAAAAAAAATTTTTGAAAGCTCTTTGGATTATTACGTGAAGTTTAATGTTTTTCGGGGTGTGCTTGATCAAAAAGTGACTTCGTTTTTTTAAGAGTTAGGAATAGAATTAAAAGTGTTTTTAATACAGAAGTTAGGATGCATAGGTGTTGAGATGTAGATTATTTACAGTAGGTAATGTAAGGAATGAAATATAGCATAAATTATTTGGATCTTTTGATGCGATCAAACTATTTTATAGAAAATAAACTTTAAATTCAAATTCTTTTATATACTGATAAATAGTTCTTCGTGCTTTCTGGTCCTCTTCGTACTTTAAATTATGACAGCATCTGAAGATCTCTATGCCAGTCATAGAATCAATACCGGATGCATCGTAACGCTCCAATCTCTGTTCTAATGGTTTGAGGTATTGGGTGTTCCTACCTATTTAACAGAGTGAGCTACAAGACTTCTAAGTTTAAACGACGTACACCTTTGCTTAGAACCTGTGTGTGGTAATTAATAACCATAACTGTGTGAATCTTGCCTAACTCCGACGACAAGATAACCTGTTAGGGGTTTTAGGTTATTCTTTTTTGGGTGTTTTTTAAAAGTGTAAATCCTATAAGAGAAATCAAGTATTTATAGGATTTAAGATGAACACCAGTGTAATGGGAAGAACGTATTATCTTTCCTTGTAATATCAAGAGAATCTGTTTTAAAATGGTGTTAAAATGTATCAGTATATGATTTGTATGTCAAATTTCAATATGATTCGAATTGAGAATTGCCAAGAGCAGCCTGTGAAAAAAAAAAAAAAAAAAAAAAAAAGTCTGTTCGTAGAGGAAAATAAACTCCAAAAGATTTGCTCACGATCGAGTATTAGAAGTTGAGGAATAATTTGTTAAATAAACGTATTCGATATCAATATAAAAAGGTCAAAATATAATAAAATTCTGAATAATGAAATTGTAAATTTTCGGAAAAGTTATGTGGTCTCAAATTTTTAATAGAAATTTTTATAAAAATTTCTAAATTTCATAGATATAAATATTTAATTTACTTTTCAACACATCTTTAAATGAATTTTAATAATATATAATACCTTGTACGAAAAATATAAATGCAGAAATATATTTTAATACCTTGCATAGCCAACCCTGGTCGGTTTAGATGAAGAAAACTTTCGCCGAACCATGATTTTATGACAGTAATGTAATCCAAACATAATATAATGGATATATATATAATAATGATATAATTAATAATATAATATAATAATAAAATAATAATGACTCATCGATAATTATAATGATAATAATTAATAATAATATACATATACTATATATATAATATATAATGTAAGCTAGATATTATTATTATCTGATCATATATAATAATATATAATATAATAATAATATACTAATATATATATTAATAATTATAATATAAATATATCATATAAATATAATATAATAAATCTCTTAATTGGTGTTCCTCATGGTTGTCTTCCTTTCCAAATGGTGGTGTTCCTCAGGGTTCTCTTCCCTTCCATAATATTTTTAAACTGTTCATTAATGATCACTTATGCTTTTATATCTTCTTTCATTCTACAGAACAATTTACCCAGTAATAAACAGTTGAAGGTAGGAGGGTGGCCTTGAAACTAACTGTCATTTTATCTATTTATTTTTAGGACATGGATTTTTCACTATCTTAAAAAGTTCCTTCATCATCATACTCTTCAATAGAATTGGAAAAAAAAAAGTTTTAATGGATAGTTTTATTTATTTTTTTTTCTTTTGGGAAAAGAAAAAAAAAAACATTTTCGCCGAAAAATTTTTTTTTTCAACAATTTATTTTAATTTTTATATTAGATTTAGAATTGTTGGGCCAGATCTGTTTTTTGGTGTGTGATTCATCATGATCAGGCTGAATTTTTTTTTACTCCTAAATGGTTTTAAATATTATTGTAGATTTGAAAATGATTGGGCAATTTCTTCTTGTGCTTGTCCCATCAAATTCCGTCAGAATGAAGTTCCCCCCCCCCCCATCAAATAAAAAACAACTAAAAAAGATGGCGGTTTAAAAAAAAAAAAGTTTAGAAATTTAAAAAAAAAAAACACCATCTGTACGCTTCACATATTCCACTCAACTAAAAAACTTCAAAACTTACAACTCAAGCCTTACTCTGTCCTAGGGTTGGCCAAACACCGGAATTTTGCGCACCGCACCGCACCAAAAGTCATTTTTGTCTCACCGCACCGCACCTCTATGTTTCAATGCGCTCCGCATCACGCACCGCACCGTACCGCACCGATATATTTTAAAATTTGCACCGTATCGGTAAACTGCATTTATGTAGCGCACCACACCTCACCGCACTGCACCGCACCTGGTGCATCGGCCAACCCTACTCTGTCCTCAATTAAAAATATTCTTCGTATTTCATTTTCTCGTGATCTTTCTAGGGAGAATGACATAACCACATGTTTCTCTCGGTAAAGAAGTTTCAAAAAGAGTTTAGTTATTTTGAGTCTGAAACTTTATCATACCACTTCAATTATTTGCTCTACACATAAAGATATCGTTCGTCCTTTTATGATCTGTGCATCACATATCTGGGGTGATTTTACTCATACAGATGTACTTGAGAGGATTGTGTACTTAAGGACTTTCCCTTTATAATTCACTCCCTCACTGATTCTCCAATTTCTTACTGGCCTTTGAACTTGTGTATCAGTCTCCTTGTACTTACTATTGCTATTTCACTGATCTTCTGTACTCCCTAGGAAGAGACCTCCCTTCAGAAGAGCATGTACCCCACTCGACTACCACAGAGTATCATCATTGGCATATTTGTAGAACTGTACTGTGATAGGTGAAGGAATAAGTCAACCACCACAAGGCTAGCGTAAAAACAGAACCTCCTAAGGTTCCTGATCACAAACTGGTAAAATAATGAATAATGAAATTTAATTTAGGTTAAGTTAGGTTGTTAGGTACCTCGGTAGTCACAGTACAGTTTCTACAAATTTGCCTCATCATTTTATGTTCAGCTCTCTAACCCCCGGACTAAACAGCTATGCTCATTCTTACGCTATTCTAATTAAAGCCTGAAGACATCTATTATTCCCCTTCATTGTTCCCCCAAAGCCTCCTTCACTTGCACACACTTTCAACGTCTGTGGATGGATCATGTCCCGGTGCAATATGCCTTTTCAATCAAAAGTGATATATAGTATATATACTATACTACTATATACTATATATTTAGTATTAATAGGTTATTTAAATATTATAATATTTATTAATCATAATTAATATAATATTATTATTAATTTATAATATAATATATAAATAATATGTATATATAATAAACTTTGACTTGGTAGGTAACTTTAGGTAAGCAAGGAGTGGCATTAAAATTTAATTTTAGTGTTTACAACATCTAATTATTTAAAACAAAAGTGTTTTTGTACAAAAATACTAAAAAATAAAGCATCGAATTACACTGGTCAAAGTAGTCAAACTTGTATATTTTTTTAGACTTCTAAAAAAGTAAACAAGTGAAAACGTTCGAAGTCTGACAGGATATTGCGCTTCACAATATATTATACTATAGTTATGTATTATATATCATATATATATTTATATATAGTATATATCAATGATATTAAATAATATATATATATATATAATAATTTATGATATATATATATATTATATATATAATAATATATATATTATAGTATATATATATATAATTTATATAAAATAAATATATTATATAATATTTATTATTATAATAAAAGAATTAACTGTAACTTCACCTAAGGATCAGGGTCGCCTTGACGAAATCGCAAGAAATCAATTAGAAGATATAAAATGTTGAAGTTAAGAGAAAGTTATAAAGAGGAGGACAAATACCAATATATAATAGAACTATATATATGAATAGAAATATTTTTAATAATTTTTCTTCTTGCCTTCAAAACTTTACCTAACTTCTAATTGATTCCTTTCAAATTTTCAATCAATAAAGGCCCTCCTACTGGTAAGAGCTCAATTGCCGACTACGCACACTGCTTTAAGCTCCATATAATAGTATATATGATTTAACTATATAGTATATCTATAACTATATATACTATAAATATAAATATATTAATATATATATATTAATATAATATAAGTATATATATTTATTATATATTATATATTCTAATACATAATATATAGTATATAATATATATATATATATATATATTAATATATAGACTCTAGACTTGTTTTAGGAACCCACTTTATAAAAATAAAAAGACGAACAGACAGCTTTGATATCATAAATATAACAACGTTCGGGTTTAAATCAAACCATGCACACTACAAACAATATAATAAGAATTACAATATATATGAATTAAAAATTAAAATTAAGAAAATAATAAATAATAATAAAGATTAACAATAATAATAATTAATAATAATATAAATATAATAATACATCTTATATAAAAAATAAATGAATAATAAAATAAATAAGTAACAATATAAAAACCAAAAATAATAAAGAACAAAAATAGTAGGAAAAATATAAAACAATAAAAAACATCATATATATATACCTGTTAAGAGGCTTGAATAAAATTACAAAATAACAAAAACAATGCTTATATACTAGAAGATTGGTTGTTGTCGTTTGACAGTTTAAAAAATAATATAAATATACATTTGCACAAATAGAGTTATTAAAAGGTTTAGTTTTAGTAGATAAAACGATATTAAAAGTAAAATAAATAAATAACATTACAAATAAAAATTAAATACAAAAATAATTTATTGAGGCGAGCTCCATCGTGAGCTATAGTCTGCGGCCTTTTGTACTATGTATAATACATAGCTCTCGCAGAAGGCCTTCGTTCAATAAACCCTGAACCGAAACAACACCTGAGCTATCCTTTAAACACACACTACGGCTCTCTGAAGAGTGCGTCTGATGGCCAGAGTTTTCACGGTGACTTTAATGTCTAATTTGTTGTATGAAAGACCCAGATGTTTTAGAAATCCTCAGCTGCAGCTGTAAGCCAGTTGGCGCTATCATACGGCTGGCCAGTCCGCCACAAAAAGGAACTAAATAAACTGAGGACCTCAAGATGACCGTAAACTGATAATCTTTCATTCCTGAAATAAGAACTATTCATTTTTAAGAATCCATTGACAAGTAAAAAATAATTTATAGAATGGAAAAAACTTTAGAGATTGAATATTGAATGTTTTTTTACACGAGCCTTCGGAGTGTTGGACCGAAGTACAGGAACTTTGTAGGATAAACTACTTGGCAATGATGCCAGCTCCACACTGGCGTTTAGGCGAAAAAAAGGTCTTCTAAGAATCCTTTGACAATTCTTATCTAAAATAGTTGCTTTCTGGAAATAAAGTATGATTTAGCAAACTGATGTTCAAAATTGAAACTTCTTTTATGAAAAATCTACCCAAGATGTTGTAAATCGTTTTGTAAGCTCTAAAAAACTTCGGCAGGACAGTCCAGACCAAACTTCTGGCATCTCACAGGAAGAATCTGAAAAAATTTTGTTACCAAGCTAGGTGGTAGGCTTTCTATCGATGGAGAGTAGAAAGCCACCTACTGTAGTGCACTTCTACATTCTAAAAAGGGCAAGAGTTCTCATTCTGCCTCCTCCATACAAAACCTAATATTCTGATGTTGAATGTTAAGGTAGTCTAAAAATTGTAAGGCATGACTTTTTTCTCTAAAAATCAAAAAACAATCATCAACATACCTTTATAGAGTAATGGCTTAAAATCTGAGGGGCAGTTCTCCAACCATGATCTCTCATGGTAGCACAAAAATGCATTGGCAAAAAGTGGGACCAAGTGTGAGCCCATTGCCATACCATCTATCTGCTTATACCGATTCTTTCAGCCATTAATTCTCCCACTTATAAAGTATCCAAATTTCTCCTGCCAATTATACAGCCATTAACATGTAATGAATTTACTCTAAAAGATTCTTTTCAGTTTTCTGATCTTGTTTCTTCATTGTCCATTGAGGAGGGCTTTATGGTCAGCTTTGATGTAGAATCATTGTTCACAAACATACCTGTTAATGAGACTCGCAATATTATAACCAATGGACTTTTTCCGTCAACTGAACACATAGGGTTAATAATCTCAATAGGAATCAATTTTCGAAATTCTGGAACTTGCCACCGATGATACACTTTTCCTCTTTGATTGCCAGCTTTATAAGCAGATAAGATTGTATGAATGGGCTCACCACTTGTCGCCACTTTTGCCAAATGCATTTTGTGCTCACGTATGAGAGATCTCGTGGTTGGAGAACTGCCCCCTAGATCTTTAAGCATTACTTCTATTAAGAAGTAAGTTGAGTATTGTTTTTGATTTAGAGAAAAAAGTCATGCCTTACATGATTTTAGACTAACTTAACATTTCATACATCCATGAAGTATTAGTTTAGGATGCGAGGAGAGATATGATGAACATCATTGCCGCTTTTTAGATGGTCAAGATGCACCTAGCATGTAGGTTGGGCTGTTCTACTTCAATCTATAGAAACCTAACCAAACATACTATTGCTGGTACAATTGTTCAGCTTTCCTCCTCGTGAAGTTGCCAAGTTTGTCTCGGACTGCGTCCCTGCCTGGAATTTTTAGAGCTTACAAACTTCAACATCTTGGTAGATATTTCATAAAGAAGGTTCAATTTTTTAACTCAGTTTTGCTTTAAATCAAATTTATTTCCAAGAGCAACTATTTTATAGACTTGTCAACTGATTCTTGGAAGACCTTTTTCGTCCTAAACAGCCAGATGTGGATTCATCATGCAAGTAGTCGTTATCTAAAAGTTCCTTAAGCTTCGGTACACACTCCAAGAAGCACCGTTAAAAACATCATATCATCCAAATTTCTAAACGTTCCATCTTTATAAAATTTATTTTAGTACTTGGCACATGATTTTAAAATGGAGTTTTTTGCAAGAATGAAAGATATTTTACGCGTGCTTCATTTGAGTCCTCAGTTTTTATTCCTATTTCTTGGGTGCGACTGCCAAGCCCTTATGTAGCCAACTGCTTACAGCTTGCAGCTGAGGATTCAAAACATTCGGGTCTTTACATATAGACAAAGTAGGACCAACTAACTTCACACTGAAACTCTGCAATCAGAAACCCCAACCTCAGAGAGCCTCATGCAAATCTCAACAGGATGATGCTTCAGGTGTTGTCTTTCGGCGTCAGGTTGACTTGAACGAAGGTATCTCGAGAGCTTTTATACATAGTACATAAGCCCGCAACTTAACTCAGATGGCCCCTCAATTAAGTTATTTTTTTAAGTGTTGATTTTAATTATTTCATTTATTTTACTTTAATAATCCCGTTTTAATCAGTGTAATTTTTTTTATTAAACTCTATGTGCCACAATGTAATCTATATGGTAATTTTTTAAAAAATTACCAACACACAACCTAATCCAATTCTAGTATATAAGCAGTTGTGTTTGTTATTTTTGTACATTCTTCCAAGACTGTCAACTAAACAGGTAATCATAATATTATCAAGTAATTTTAATTGATAAATTTATTTTTAAATGTTGTATATTTTTTTAATACGATTTTTGTTCTTTATTATTGTGGATATTTATATATATTATTATTATTATTATAATTATTATTATCTGATTATTATTATATATTTATTATTCTTATATTAATTATATAGTATTATTATTACTATTATATTAATGATTATTATAATTTAATTTTAACTCATAATAACTGTAATTTAAATTTATGTTTTAGCTGATATGGTTTGGTTGAAACCCGAAAACGTCCTAAATTTATGATATCAAAGGCTTCTGTCGTTCTTTTTTTTCTTAAGTATGTTAGTATATATATAATATATATATATATATATATATATATAATATGTATATATAATAATATTATATATATAATAAACGTATATATATATATAATATAAATATATATATATATATATATATTATATAATATATATATTATATATATATATATATATTATATATATATATCTATATATATAATATTAATCTATATATTATATATCAATATCTATATATATAATTATATATTGATATATATGATAATATTAATAATATATATATTATAATATATATATATATAATTATAGATATATTATATATATAGATATAGAATATTAGTATATGATAATATAAATATATAATAAGATATAATAATATATATATAGATATATATATATAATATATATATATATATATAATATAATATATATATATATAAATATCTAAAGTAATAATATAATTATATATATATATATATATAAACATATAATATATAATATATATAATATATATATATATTAATATATATATTATTATATTATATAATATATATATAATATATTATATATATAATATATATATATTATTATACGGATTACTATATATATATATATATAATAGATATATATATTATATGATATATATATATGATAAGTATAGTATATATATGTGATATATATTATATATAATATAATATAATATATAATATTATAAATATAAAATACTATATTATATATATAATAAATATATATATATATGATATATATATAATATATAATATAATAAATTAATAATGATATATATAATATTATATATATATATATAGTTATATACTATATATATATATATATAGTATTATATATTACAAAAAAAAATATGGGGGGCAGGGAGGCCATGGCCCCCCCGAAATTCTAGACACAGACACTAAAAATTTTTAGGCATCATATCCGTAATAATATAAATGCAGAAGTTAAATTAATTTATATAATTCGTCGCTGCATAATTCGTCGCTCGTAAGTCCATTAGTTAATAACAAACTGAAACCATCAGCAGAAAATGCAATACATTAGAATTCTTCAGCTGATTTTTGAGTAAATGTTGTAACTCATCTGAATCTTGAAATGAGTAGTGAAATTGCTGTACCAAGAATTAACCAAATTCAAAAAATACAGACCCAACTTCCTACTTCCGACCCACAAGACTTATTATCGCACACCATTTTTATACCATTTTTGGATGTTATAATATCACAAATTAGGAAGGTTTTAAAAAATTCCTTGCAATTGTTCAGTCCCGAACGGTTTTTATGTGCCATATGAAAAGATAAAAGATTGTGTAATATCTTACAAGGAAGATCTCGAAAGCCCAAATGAAGATATAGAAAAGCCACGAAGGAATTTATGGAAAGTTTGGAATGGCATCACCATCACAGTCCGCCCAAAAACAGCATAGATGACTAGTTCTTTGTCGCAGTCACAAATTTCCAAATATTTACATCTTGTTGCAAATATCTTGGCAATTTACCACGGTTTAATCTTTTATAGAAGAAGCTTTCAACATCTAAGACTTCGAAAACCTTCTTGAAATACTATGGATGATGAAAGAACTTACTTAGACTTAGCCCTCCCCTCTACATATAACATCAGAAATATCGAAATACAAATTGAAATGTTTCTCAGACTTCAACCACTCTCATGTCAGCGATTTAAATTTAACAATTAGGTAAGATGATTTTAGGAATATTACGCTAATTTCCTCCCATTTTTTTCTTAAGGAATTTAATATTTTGTCCTTCCCTTTATATATATATATATATACTATATATATATATATATATATATTTATATATTATAATATATATATATATATATATATAAATATATATATATATATATATATATATAATATATATAATATATAAATATATAAGTATATAATATAATTATGAACATAGAATACGATTTTTGTTTGGCCCCCCCCCAAAAAAAACTGGATACGTCACTGTATATATATATTATATATATATGATATTTATATATATATGATATGATAATATATATATATATATATATAGTATATATATATATATAGTATAAATTTATATATATATATATATATAGATAAATATATTATATCCGTCCCTGGGGACAAATATGGAGCCACCTATAAGTGGCTGGCTATACTTTTTGTCTGAAAGAGAAGATGTTTTTTTAGCGAATAGGAAAAGACAAAAGTATGGAGCCACTCTATTATACTTATAGTAGAAAAAAAATTGCCGCTTACTTTCATTTAAAACGTCGTATGGAGAGGTTTATTCGTCCGTATGTTCTATCATTTTGATAAGTGTTTCTTATGTGTTTTAAGTGGTTTGTGTTGTTAATACTATATTAATATCATATGGCTCCTATTAGGGAATTAGCTAGTGAAACAATTGCGCAAAACATTGCATTATATAAATCAGGCCTAAAAACAAAACAAATAACAGACATCATTGGCTGCTCGCGTTCAACAGTGAAGCGTTATGTTTGCAGATTTAAGGAAAATGGCGAGACTGTAACACCCCTTCAAAGAGATCGTTCTGGTAGGCCTAGAAAATCAAACAGAAGGACTTCAACAATCAATTCATAAAGCGATCATCTGGAAGCTAATCCCAAGAATACAGCAAGAATCTTTTAAAAGAAAAAAATCCACAGGTTCTTGGAAACCTCTCTGTGCGAACCGTAGAGTTAAGGAACTGGGCTTTAAAAGCTACAAGCCCCGGAAGAAGCCCCTGCTGACGCGTAAACAGATGACATGTAGGGTTGCTTTTGCAAAGAAATCATATCTTGGGGGATGAAAAATTGTATTGTCGTTGGGTCAGATAATTCAACTTAACGGTGACTAGAGGAACAGGGAAGCCCGCGTTATCGTTCGACCAGGAGTGATCATTTGGATCCACGTTATGTGTCAGGGCACTGCTGTAAATGACATCACCAGATTCCAATAATGGTATGGGTTTGTTTTTTCGGGCAGGGGGTGGGGAAAGCTTGTAGTGCTCCCAAAAGATAGTAAACGTTAATAAGAGTGTAGCCTCGAGATATTGATAGACAATTTACCGGAATCTTTTGCAGATGGCCTGTCGAAATCTTCAAACAAGATTGGGGCACCAGCCACACACTGGTAAAAGCGTCACCAACATGGCTAAGATGACTGCTGTTGTTCCTATATAAACGGATTGCCTTGGTAATAGTGTCCAGAGAAAGCCCATTGAAAACCTTTGCACATTATAAAATGGAACTTACAAGGAAGGATGTAAGCTCTAGTTCCAACTGGAGCAGTGCTATCCGGACTCCTGGACAGAAATCTCACTGAAACCTCAGAAAACTGGCATATCCCCTCCCCAACGACTTAAAAGAAGGTAATAAAGAGAAAAGGGCCACCCAACTAAATCTGATACAGGATATGCCATTCTCATATTACCTATTCAACTAACTCCTCTTTAACACTTTCACATAAAGACACAAGTGCTCAATATCGTCTGTCCCCGACTTTATTATTCAGCTATTACCAGTACAGTATAAAGTATACTACCTGCTATATTCATAGCTTATACTAACACCGAGTATCTGAATAAAGTACAAAAGAATACGAGTATTCTTGAAACCTTAGGGAGGTATCCACCTAAAATAATATAGTTAATATTATACTAATATCATATATAATATATATTATATATATAAATATTAATATATTAATTATAAATTATATATATATTATATATATTACTATATATATATATAATATATATATAATATATATAATATTAGTATATTTGGATACCCAAAGTTTCCAGAAATCGAATCTTTCACATAAATCAGACGTTGTTAAAGTCAGTAGCAGGGCTGCGGAGCTGACAAATTTTTTTCGGCTCCGGCTCCATCATTTTAAAATTACCCGGCTCCGACTCCAAAAATTTAAAATTACCCGGCTCCGACTCCGGCTCCAGCTCTGGCTCCGACTCCAGTATAATCCTTCTCCATTGTACACTTTATGAAAACTTTATTTCTGCTGTACTAACCTCTTTATGATGAATGATGAAAATTAAATGTTGTGAATGACAGCTTTATTAACTTTGAATTAAAAACTGAAAATATTTTATAGAAAATAAGATTTTAAGATATGCAGAAAAATGAATAATTCACTTTCTGTCCTAAATTTTAATATAATTCCTCTTTGAACGATGAACTAACTACCTGTTCATTTATGTAATATAATTTTATTAAAAAGTAATTTTTATTTTATTTTTTTTTTTTTCAAAAGCGAAAATTATATTAGTCATTTCATCGTAAAGTTAAATAAAAAGTTAAAACTGAAAAATTAACATTTAAATTATGTTAAGTGTTTTTATATATAGGAAAAGAATTTCTTACTAAATTTTTCTCATATTTAATAAATAGCATATATTAGAATTTATTTAAACCATTTTTTCTTAAACAAAATTTCATCAATGAATCATTTAGTGTCCTAGACCGATTAACTAGCAGAAAAATAAGCTCTCAAGCATTCACTGACTAGAGGCAAAGCTTAATTGTGTAAGCCGAACCGATACTCAGACACCACATATTTGCTGATAGCAGGGTTGCCTCTTTAACTGTTAACATTGAATTACCGGTCGATTTTCATTCAAAGAATCATTCAAAGCCAATCTCAATTCTACTTTGTCATTTTTCTATAGGTTTTAGTTAGTTTACATATTTTTTTCAATCGCTGTTCTGCATGCTCCGATTGGTCCTATTGTTTATCAAATTTTACTTCTTCATTTGGAGATAACACAAGCAAATATTTATGAAAGCTTCGTACCTGATTTAGAACCCAAATTCTGTTTCGCATAAATGTGATATTATTTTATGTCCTAGTTTATCCGAGAGCATTCCTAGCTTTATATCAGACTCTTCAGTTCTGACGGAAGACTTCGAAACTGTGATACCAGAGATATGGCCGACAAAATATTAATGTTCATTAACATCATTTTCCCCTCTTCCCATGGAATTTACATAGCTATATCAATCTTAAAAATTTCTTGCAAGTCAAGTCTCTCGATTGAATTACTTTTTGTGTAAAGGGTGGAGTTTAAATAATTCTTTCGAGAGTTCGATTATTGTTCCCATGATCTTATCGCAAGAGAGAAAGTTCAGGAGTACCGGCAGTCATATACCAATAATAGTCTTTTATTGCAGCAAGCCTTTCGAGCATAACGAGTGTACTTCCCCATCTGTCCTCTGAATTCAAGGAATTGCCACTTTCCAGATTGACGCTTTAGAACTTCCATTATTTTGGGTACGTGCTGCTTTTGTATTTGTCTCGCCTTGCCTTATAAGTTTGCCTGTAAGAGATGCGGAGACAACGCCAATGATAACGTAAAAGTATGAAACTCCACACTTCACGTGTACAATGTTAACGTCATCGGACATAGTCTTTCATAGTTTTATCAAATTCACTCTGAAAACAACTATTACTTCTTCGTCTTTGACCATTCCTAAAATCAGTATCACATTACTAGCTTTCTGTTCCTCATTGCTCATGTCCTTATTTACTTTTTCAATCGTACTGATCACGTTTATGCGCTATCGTAACTAAGCTAATTACTGCCTTTATTATTATATTTGAAATCTTTTTAAAGAACGTCAATAACAATCCTCTGGAATATATTTTGCTGGAATTGCGATTTTGGTATCCCTTACTTTCTAACTGTTTTAGTAATATTTGTCTTTTTATCTTCGTCACATATGCAAAATAAATTTAAAGCTTGTCAAATGTGAAGCATCCATTTTATAAATGCACGAAGGCAATTTTAAGTAATTATTTTTTTTTCCTAATCCCTTCTTATTCGTTTTACATATTTTTCCAGTCTAAAGGAACTTCCAGTTTCTAAGCCATGTCTGCACACAGTGTTTTAAATTCCTAGTCTTCCAAAAAAAAACTAATGGGTCACAATCTTTAACAACCTTATCAATTTTTCATTTGAATGTTTTTCATACTTACATAGACAGAAACTAGTTATCGACAATGAGAAAGGTATCCATGTTTAGCCTGAATTTTCTGAAAAAATAATAGGGTTTATCCTGAAACAGCTTTTGCTTCAATTTTTCTTTTTACAATTGCAGCAATGTTCTGGATGAGAGGTTTTAATGTTGCATTAATTAAAGGTCTAGTAGATGTATTGTGTACCTCCATGATTAACTTGTGGTTCGGTAAATCACTTGAGCATGATGAACATGACTGTTCTCCCATCAACTGTGTTAAGCTTGTTAACTATTCAATATTGCAAATGCAAAGTACTGTTATCTTAAGCGATAAAATATTTCAGTACTGAGTGGTTTTTCGATATTGTTTAGTTGGAATGATTTTCTAAGGATTTAATACTTAAAAGTAAAGTTAATATAAATTAAATTAATAAACCTTTTTATTACTGACATAATAATTATACATAATCGAATTTCTGAAAAAGAATATATAATATATATATTATATAATAATATTATAATATCATAATATATATATATATATATATATATAATTATGATATATAATCCGAATGATTATTGACTTATAGAGGACTGTAAAAATTGTAAATAAAATCAATATGTCCCAACCTATAAAACTACTAGAGAGGTATCTTAATTCATTAAGAATATATATAAAGTATATATAATATATAATATATATTATATATATATATAATTATCATAAATATATATATATATATATATATATATAATATAATATATATTATATATTATAGCAGAGGCAGTAATTTCCTTTTACCTTCCCAATATATGTTTTCTTTAACATCTTATATAATTATTTGCGATTTAATGGCAATTTACCATATAGTATATATATATATATAATATATATTATATATATATATATATAATATAGTAATATAATTAATATATAAATATATATATTATATTATATATATATATATAACCTGTAGTAATTATTATTACTTAATTTTGTACTGCCGGAGCTGGCGTCTTTTTTTGCGCAACGAATCCGGCTCGGCTGCAGGCCCCACAAAGATTCGGCTCCGGCTTCCGGGGGCAGCCACTCAAAAAAATTTTCGTTCCGGCTCCACCCAAAACCTTGCGGCTCCGGCTCCGCACCCTGGTCAGTAGTTATTTAAACCAATCACCACTTGGCGTTCAGCCGTTGTAAATAATTCTTGAGTTTTCAGAGTAGAGAGTGCGGTCTGTTGGCCGATATTTACTTAAGTGCAATATAACAAAGAAGTAGAAGTGAATTTAAAATGTATTCCTGTTCGGTGACGAACGCTAAGACCGTTACAAAACATTAAGAGCAATTTTCCAATGAGTGAAGCGTCAAGATTATTTGTGGTTTAGTATCTATTAAACAAGATGAAATATCAGTATACGACAACCACGTTCTGGCCACCCTTGTTACGAGCAATAACTGTCGTAAGATGTTTGAAATGATCGTCAGTTAGTTCGTGACAGAACTTTGAGCAGCGAGTGGGAGCTTAGTGAACTTAGCAAAGGTGTCCTATAACTTCATCTCACGAAGTCTTAAACCAAAAGTTGAAATGTATATGGGTTTCTATAAAAAAAACTTGATAACATTTTCTATAACACAACTCCTATATAGTGTATTATATAATATATTATATATAATATATATATATATATAATATAATATATATATAATAATATATATATATATATTTATAATATATATATATATATATTATATATAGTTCGTGTCATCGGAACGAACACCGGTCATGCGCACACATGATCATGCGATGAGGTACACCAGCAAAAACCGCATCCATGAGTCAGCTGGATCAAGCCATACTGAAAACAATTGAAACAATGAAACAAACCGTGCGGAATTGACGGACAAGCCAGCGGAACGATGAGTTGTTGTATCTGAATTTGGGCGAAAAAATATATACTTTTTATCATTCGGAAGTAAAGATATGAGAAAAGAATCGAATTTCTTGCTAAGAAATTTAATCATTGTGGAGTAAAGCCGAAACAA
>JABUQX010044492.1:0-15000 GCA_015478945.1 Trachelipus rathkii
AAATTGCCGTTACTGTAGCATTAAATAGTTTTTTTTAAGAAAATACACGATTTATTAAGACTAAAGCGCTGGCGCATATTATATATTACTATATATTATATATAATATATAGTTATAATATATATATATATATATATACTATATATTAGTATATATATATATAATATAATATATACTATATTATAGTATATATATATATATATATAAATATCATATATAATATACTATATAATAATATAGTAAGTATATATTATATATAATATATATATATATATAATTATCTATATAGCTATACTATATATATATATATATATATATATATATATATATATATATATATATATATATATATATATATATATATATATATATATATTATATTATATATTATATATATATTTTTTATATTTATTTATTTATTATATATATATTTATATAATATATATATATATATAGTATACGTATATATTATATATATATATATATATAATATATATAGCAATTTGAAAGATTTCATTCGTTAGTTGACAGGGAAATAGAATTTTAGTTTCAATTAATCTTTGAGAGGTCAGGTCATGATTTTAGTTTTCTCACATAAGTATGGAATGATTTAGTGTTAAATTCTGTTTTCCGTAGAAATGTCAGTGTTGGCTATAATTGAAGAAGGACCAAATATTTAGTCTGGTATGTTGCAAAATATCACTTTTTCACACAATTTTTCGAGCTCGAACGAATTTCAACAATTTTTTGAATCTTGTTTGAAAAAATTCGAAAATAGTATTAAGTAACGTGTTTAAGCATATATACTAAATATATATACTATATTATATTAATATACTGATAGTATATATATAATAATTATATATATTATATGATATATATATTATATATATATATATATATATATAATTAAATATACTTCTTATATATATAGTGATATATATAATACTATATATATATATATTATATATATGATATATATATATATATATATAATGTATATATGTATATACAACTAATATCATATATACTATATATATATACTATGAGTACTAAGTTATAATATATAATTATATCATATATATATATACTATATATAAATCATAATATATAATATTTATATATACTATACTATAGCTAATATATATATATACATATGCTGTGTGTGACAACAATCCAACGGTTTTTATTTCTATGTGTTTATTTTTTTAGTTCATTCGTAAAAGTAGCATATTAGTCAATTTTTGTTAATTAAAAACCAAGCTTTCTATCGTTACGCTCTACTTGCTGGTCGATCACCAATCTCTATCCTGTTACGGTTTTCGTTTTAGGGACCAACGACGATCAAGTCTAGGTTACGGCTCCAACATGTATGCTTTTTAAGTCTAGGTTAGGATAGGAAATGTTGGTGTAGGTGTATCAGCGATGTGTTGGCCAAGCAACCATCCATTCTAAGTTAGGTTTCGTTTTGGGCAAACTGGCGATCAATCTAGGTGCTTGAGGTCCTATGTGTACGGGTTTTTATAGTTTAGGTTAGGGATAAAGTGTGGGTTAGTGTGCTAGACACCATAATTATAATATATATATATATATATATATATATACTTATCATATATATATATATATTAATATATATATATATATATATATATATATATATTTATATATATCAAGTCGCAAGTTTGTGCGTACATTTATGTACTCAAGCCGACTCGCTGACTTGAGTCGCATGACTACCATGAGTCATGCGACTCAAGAAAGCGAGTCACCTTGGGAAATAGAAAATGTACCATGAACATAATTTCAATTACTGAGTTTTACCATATATATATATATATATTATTACGTAAGTTAATATCATATATATACTATATATATATATATATATATATATATATATAGTATACATATATATTATATATAGTATATATATATATTATATATATATATATATAGTATATACAAAACTTACTTCACTTTTCATAATTATCCTCGTGCTTACAGCCATGCGAATTTGGGACCAACTTATATCATCGTAATACTTTTTTTTTTTTTATTATCATTTATTATTAATATTAGTTATAGGTCTAGCGGTATTTTTACAAGTAAATTTTACATTTATAGAGATTTTTTTGTAAAACACTTCTATAATATACAAGGTACCTTATACTAATATATATTTCAATAATGCACTATTTAATTATGCAATATTACCCCTTAAAGAATTTTAATTAATAATCGAAAATAAGCAGTCGTTTTTAGAATACTTTAATTATTTTAAAGCTAAAAATCTTTCATAGATATTATTGTGCTATTTATGACATTTCAAATTTTTTTAAATATATTAAGAAAACAAGTGCTGAAATGGTATAAATATCGCGTATCACTATTACATTACAGTTTTTTTTTTACAATTTAGTACTTAAACAAAAGTGCTAAAATATTTTTTTTATATCATATATAGCTATTGTATTTCGAATTACTATATTTATTTATTCTTTACTATAGTCATGAACAACAATAAGTGCTAAAGTCGTAAAATATATTATAGTACAATTGTGTTACAATAGTAATATTATATTACAATAGTAATATTATATTACAAAAGTTCTGAAATCGAAGATGAATTATTTAAAATAGTAACTAATGGCAATTTAAATTGTATTTTTACTTTGTTTTATTTCCAATCTTTTACAACGCTATTGCCAGAATATGGAAAATAAATATTTTTATATATATTTTATCTAAATAATGTAACTTACCTAATTTTTAATAGGTTTTAAGTTATGCACGTTTTAATAATATCAAAATCTTTTATCATATCCTTTATATCAGGGGTGGGGAACTTTTATAGTGCCAAGGGATTTGCATATAGGCAAAAACCTCTGAGTGCAAAAGTAGTTAATGGTGTAATTTTACAAATTCTTAGACATGAATGTGATAACCCAAAGTAAACAACCATTAAGGTTCTATAATAAATATTAATTATATATAAACAGATAGTTATAATGTTCTAAAATTTAAAATATACAATTATTAAAGATAAAGAGTAAAATGTTTTAAAGTTAATGAAACTCTTATCTTAAATTTTAATTATTGATATGGTTTATCTTGCTTTATTCTGGAAAGTTCAGATATGTTTGGTAGAACTAAAAACGAATCAATATTTAGTTGATTTGCAATATCATCATAAGTAAGTCTAAAACGCAAGCGCTTCTTGGAAAATTTAATTTAAAAAAAAAACTGTTCACATCGGAAAGTGGTTGGAAACAATGATATTATTTGCAGTCGTGATTCCTATGAAATGTATACTTTTCGGTTTTTATGTAGGGTTTATAATATTCCAAAATTGATAAGCTATTACATTTTGATTTTAATTTCTTATCCGACTGTAATTTAATTAACTTAAGTTGCAAGAAATGAGGAGACTTATCTAGCTTCCCATCAAAAAGAGTTTCAAATATTCACGGTGCTAGCTCATGATTTTTGAATATCTAAAAACCTCTTTTTGAACTTCTATGAAATATTAGAACACTCTTCGTCATATTTTACCGCTGATTCTGGTTTCTGCTGTCTCAGTATTGAAAAATTAGCCATGCAACTTCTCTTCAGTTGAGTTGCAGAAATTTGCAGCATTGTTTCAAAGCTCTTGATATTGGACTTGAGAGAAGTATTATGTTGATTTGGTCCTTGTAATTTAAATTTAGATCATTTAGATAACTAGTGATGTCAACCATAAATCCAAATTCACATAAACATTTTTGGTTCTCAAAGTCCATAACGGGATTGCCTTTAATGTCCATAAAGAGTTTCATTTTACTTTTCAGTTCATAAAATCATTTAACTGTGGGACCTTTGCTTAGCCATCAAACCTCACTGCAGTAAAATAAATCACCCTAGAATGCTTCGAGATCTTTCAATATGTCTCTAAGTTCTACGTTGTTCAACCCTTTATTTGTAATGAAGTTAACACATTTTTGCTACTATTTTTATAGCAGCATTCATTCTTAGAGTTTGCCGCACAATTTCTGCTGATAAATAAGAAAATGGAACACTCAAATTTTTAGGATCTAGTTGAGAATTTCCCATTTCTTTGTTAATGAAGGCTACAAGACCCTTCTGACATCCTACCATAGATGGCGCATCATCTATAACACCACCTCTAAGCTTTTCATAGGGTAAATCCAACTCAGCTATTGGTGATTTTACCTCAGTAAAAAGATCTTCGCCTGTGGTAGTCCTACATATCTATTTTAATGCAAATAAATCTTATATCATCACAGAGTATGCCATTATTTCAAGTATAAATATAACTAGTTTGCTGTTTTTGCTATAAACGTTGTTTCCTCTACAACATCGAATTTAAGACAAATCCTGATGTTGCTTGTTTGAAAGGTATTTTTATATTCTTGACCACATCTTCTAAGTGGCTAGAAGCTGTTTTCCGTGATAAACTAATATTATCTAACAATTTGACATTTTCAGGAGTTAATAATATTCTTGCAGAAGTAACATTGTACTTTTAACAATTCCTTTCTGTTGTGACCGGTTCTCTGTTTAGATCTGTGTTCGCTTGTTGTCGTGCTTGTTGCTTTCTTGTATGTCTCCTTGCGCTGTGTGGTGTGTTGTTGTTGTTTCGCTCTTTTAAATAATATGTAGGATTTTACTTTTCTATTCTTATGTTTTTTCGTACTATGAGAACTTTTATTACTATTATTTGAATACTTATACTTATTCTTCTTTGAATATTTGTTCTTATTCCTATTTTAATTGATATATTACTATTACTACTTATTTGAACTGTTACTTTTTCTTTAATATCCTGATCTACCTATCCTCTCTAACCTGATATTATTATCTGGCATCTTACTTAGTTAATTCCCCATTTATTGGGACATTATTGGCCTTCTTTTACTTTTTAAACCCTGAACGTCCTATTCTATTTCACTATAATTCATTATTATTATTATACTAGTGTGTACTGATTCAATTGAGTGGATATGATACGCTTACTTTAAATAATATAACTCACCTTAGGACCTTATATATATATCTATATATGTTAAAAAATTCTAATACACTCTATATATATATATATATATATATTATTAATATATAATAGTAGTATATATATATATATATATATATATTATCTATATAATATAATATATATAGTTATATATATTATATATATATATATATTGGATATATATATTATTATTATATATAGTTATATGAGTATTTATAAATATTATATTATTAACTATATACTCTATTATATACAACCCTAGTGATGACTAAATATATACCTATAAACCCTACTCATATCAGGCAAGTATTAGTTCTTTAATGAAGTAATCTCGACGATCATACCTCGTTCACCCATTACCTATAGGCTTCTTTCAATAACCCCTGATACTATAACTCATACTCTATCCTAAACCTCTGACAGACTACTACTTTATAACATCACTTCGGATAAAGCTTACCTTATAAAACTATATAACCTGCCACTACTACTTCTCAACCCTGAACCGCCTTCTAACTATTAATACCTGACTAACATACTTTATGCTTACAAATAACCCTATAGAACTGTATACACTTCTATTATACCTATGACCAACTTCACTCATTCCTCAACCACGACCTGCTTCCTTAACTACCTATAGATCACCTATATCTATATTCTATATAATATACTAATAATCCCATTCATCCCATATCACTATCATGCTAATAACGCCCTCATATATCATACACTACGTGACATTACCTCTTATTCTCTTAACTACCTTTATAGTAATCATGCCTTCATTAACCCTTATCTAGACCGTATATATATTCTATACCCTCTACTTACTAACGCTATTGCTATATATACTTGAACCTTAGTTCATTCATAAATCATACTATATCATTCTATGACCGTGCTATCACCTCTAGTTACAATAATTATCATCTTATTACCTATATTATTGATATATATATATATCATATATATATATATATATAGGCCTTCTTAATACCCTTAGACTACTACTAATATATACTATAAGTCTCATATATATTCAAATCACCGACCTAGACCTATTTATCAAACTTGACCGATATAAAGCTACTACCTCTCAAGCCCTTATACGACCGAGTGCACTATTCTACTTAATATAACTCTGACTGACGGATAAATCTATCCAACTACTGAAGCTACTATGATATAGTATTATGATATATAGCCTTCTTTAAACCTACGTTAGAACAAATTAATACCTCTATAGCTATACAGTAATATCAACTACTAAATATATCATTATATTAATAGACCGTACTACTAACTTATATTAACTATACTCATAAACCTATATACTGAACCTATAGCTTATTTACTTATATATATCACTCTATATAGAATATATACTACTATATATTTAACACATCATAACTTTAGACCATATTATATATACCGCCCTCTATTATGTCTCAAGTAAAAAGAATAATACTTGCCAAGTTTGTTGCCAACTTCGTTGTGGCAGAGAGAGAGCGAACGCAACGAGAAGACGAGAGAGCGCCTTTTTCCCAACCGAGTGAGAGAGACGAGAGAGAGATGACCTGACGTATGAGAAGAGAAGAGAGAGGAACGAGAGTGAGAGACAGAGAGAGAGGAGACGAGGGAGAGAAGAGAGCTAGAAAGGACGCCATGAGCGAGAGGAGAGACGAGACGAGAGAGAGAAATGGGAGGCTAAACTCCTTAAGGCAAACGCTACGTAGAAGTGACACAGAAGAACTGTTACTGTTCTTTTAATACTAAAGCCCAAATACTTCAGTTTTGTCTACTATATTAATCCTCTATCCTTATTACTGGAACATCAGACGATTTAAAATACATACTCTTTGATTATTATTATATCCTTCCTCAATGCACCTTCATTCAAAATTAGGCTTGCATTATCGTTGTTCCTTCGTTCAATTGTGTAGCGAAGCACTTTGTAAAGTTATACCTCGATAATGAAAAATTATCATAAAACCCCTAAGGAACCTGACGCATAGACATTTAGAACAAATATAGTGATAATATAATGCCCCTCTCGCTATTCTAAGTAAGAAAATCTCATCTCTGAGTCGTATCGTTGCAATAATGGCATACATCAATATATATGAAACTAAACAGTCTATAAAGGATCACTAGTTGACATAAAGTATAAGTCAGTTAAAGAGTCTAGAAGCTCTAAAAGTTAAAATTGAAAAAGTTAGAAGTTAGGAAGTTCTTAATGAAATTACGTAAGTTACTTAACGAGCCTTAAAGCTCTTCAAAGCTGCGTTCTAAAGAGCGTCTGAAAAGTTACTAACAGTTAAAAGTGTACACAGGAGTACCAAGATTAAAAAGTTACACACAGTTATGAAAGAACTTAAAAGTTAGAAGTTGTGCCATCCAGCTTAGAAGTTAGCGAAAGTTAAAGTAAAAGTTAAAGGTAACCTTCGAAGTTAATAGAACGTTACACAAGTTAAACCAAGTTTAAACAGTTAAAAGCTTAAAGAGTTAACAAAGGTTAAAAATTAGAAGCCCGTATTAAACGGTAAGTAGAAGTTAAAGTTAAAAGTTAAAAGTCTCTCAAATATTTACTATTTCATTGTTAAGACACTTACATATGAGCTTAAAAAGTTAAAAGTGCCTGTCTTACTTATTATTCTGTTAGTATCACTAACGTCTTAAATCGTAATTAGGGCAATGATTCTGCTCTCGAAAATAATGAATGACACCAATATTTTACGGACCCAATGGGATTCTCTTTAACGCATGGCTGGCTTGAGCAGAACTTTTTTCGGAATCAATGAAACCGATTTAGAAGAAACTTCATGAAAGCGGAACCTAACCAAACATGGTCGACAGGTCAAATGGTCGACACGATATCAAAAAACAGTTTTACTTAAGTTAAGTTTTACTAAGTTTTACTTAAGAGTGATTAAAGTAAAGTAACAGTAAAGTAGAAAGTAAAAGTAAAGTAAAGTACAATGTAACAGGCAATAGGTACAAGTAAAGTCAACAGTTGAGGAACCAGTAAGAGTATAGTTAAGTTAAGTTACGTACAGTTATGAGTGGAGGGAGCCTTCATAAGCTCTCACTAGTATAAAACCTTGTAGAACGCTAAAGTAAAAGTCAACGTAAGTAAAGTAAAGTAAAGTAAAGTAAAGTACAGTAAAGTATCAGTGATTAAAGTAAAGTAACAGTAAAGCTAAAAGTAATAGTTAAGCTTTCACAGAGTTTAAGGTTAACGTTAAGTTACCTGAGCAGCTTACAGTTAAGTACAGTTAAGTTAAGAGTTAAGTTAAAAGTTAGTTAAGTTAAGTTAAGTTAAGTTTAGTTAAGTATAGATTCAGGTTAGGTTAGGTTATTTAGGTTAGGCTTAGGCGTAGGTTATTTTTATTAGGCTTAGGGTTCATGGCTTAGTTATCAGGTTACGAGGCAAGGCCCTTTAGGGGAGCCATTTTTTTGTTGGATTACGTTACGAGAATTCTCTAAATAATCAATTTTTTTTTTACTAAATGTCGAGAATTTGACCTGTCCAATCCATTTCTCTGTCGACTATTCAGTACAGGCATCTTTCGACAAATAAACTCTGAATGAACGAAATTTATAATATTATTATGTTAAAAAATGTATTAACAGAAAACATGCTGTAGGGAACACCTAGATCGTAATTATCGAAATCTACAATTGTTAAACGTTTTGACGAATGAATGATCATTTCTTCGCATCTGTTTCATAATATCTGCGCTAGCGACAGGCCCTGAGCAACACCTCCGTGTCCTTTTAACTCCTTCTCTCGACTGCTTGTATTCACAGCTCCTCCCTGGACTCAGTCGATAGGAATCTTCCATGAGGTCCGATCAGAAGCAAGATCTTTCTGGAGAGGCCTATGGGAGAACGAGCTTTTTGAGGTCTAAGTGGTAAATCCCCACTGATGAATGGGAGGCCTCACCGGGCCGCTCGGCCTCAACTCGTAGATCGCGATCAGAAGATCTGGCATGGCACCAGTGGCCAGCGGCGTTTACTGCCTGCGAGTCCGATTCCCTATTAGTTAAAATCACTTACCTACGAGAACGTTCCCCTCTTGAATAGGCGAGCTCTGCCTTTGAGGGTGTTAACTTCTTTATAGATAATTAATAATAAACTAGATACATGAAAGGGCGAAAACTCTACGTGTGAGTGTTTAACTCGAGGACTGGCGTTGGTAACCATTGCGCCGAGAAATGGTCTTTTAGAGTGCTCTAGGGTTAAGAATTTCGGGCCGAAGAAGATGTTCGACCGGGGGGGGGGGGAGAAGATGAGCTGACCAACTGACAGGGCGACAGCCCTTCCTGGGGTTGTTAGAGATTAGAAGAATGTTCTGAAAAAAAACTTCAAAGCCTGTAGAATGCAAACACGCATGATATCAGAATACTGACTTTTATCGGAACTTCCTAAAAACTATTATAAGACATACCCTTTGAGACCATTTCAAGAAGAATTTACTAAAGCAAGAAAAGAACTTTTAAACCGGGCAAAAGAAACGTCCTTAAATCTGAAGAAGATTGAAAAAATTCAAAAAAAGTTTTTTTTTGGAGAAGAGCAAACGTGGTCGGAAAAGGAAACGGATCTTTTGTGGGTTAAACTTTTTATGAATTTTTTTGTGGGTAGCTTTAATGCACACGGTGTTTTACAGTGGGCTTGTCCTTGGGACTTTAGGCAAGCCCAAAAGCTTGCGTTTACCAGGCGGAGCGCAACTCGAGGACTTCTTATTATTATTTATTATCCATTATTTATATCATTATGTATATTATTATATATATTATTATTCATTCATTATTATTATTTATTTTATTATTATATTATCATTATTATTATTATTATTATTATTATATTAATTATTCAGATAATGTGTTTATTACTCATTATATCTATCATGTTGCAGTTTTATACAATACTTAATGTACACTGAAAACGAAACAAGGGCGACTTAAGAATATAATCGTTACCCAGCAACGCGTTTTCATCTAAAAAAAATGGAAGATACGAAAAAAATATATTCTTATTTTTATACATATCTGAACAAAACCCAATTTTCTCTCTTTCTTGGACCCCAATTTTCTCTCTTATTGTTTGTCCCCAATTTTCTCTCTTTTTTTAACCCTAATTTTCTCTTTTAGCTATTTTTATTTTTAATATATATTTCTTTAAAAAAAAAATAATTAAAACCCAATTTCATTCTGTTTTATTAGGCCACATTTTTGGATATCAAACAATATTCAAAGAAAAACCCATTATTCGTAGTACAAAGAATAAAATTTGTATTCAACTTTATTTATAATGCGATTTAAATTTTTCTTTTCACCCGTTGACAAAAACCCTCTTTTTTAACAAATTGCCCCTCTCGCTTGTCTTAAAATATTCAAACAGTACGTCCAATATAGATTATATACTCCTGTATATGAGAAAGATAAGCTGTAAGAAGACTGAAGAAAGACGTAAGCTAAATATAGAGGAATATAGGCATGAATAGATTAATGATAAGAAAAGGACTAGATGCCGGTGCCGAACCTGCTTGAACCGTCTCCATTTTACCATATATATACGAGTATATAGAAAGTTAGTAATATAGAGATAGTATATATACGTATAATAAGTAACTAGTAATATCATATAAGAGAGATAGTATATAATATAATATATTGGGGTGCGAACGGGCATCCGTAAAAGAAGAAGTTGCAAGCGGGCAGTAACTAGAAAACCATAATAAAGCGAAGCTACGAAGAAAGAGAGAGAAGCGAAAAAATAAATATCTAGTATTTTATAATCAGGGAACGGAGTTTTGTTTAGACCGACAGAAATTAAAGAAGAAAAAAATAAAAAAAAAAATTAACGGACTTTGTTATAAAAAATGTAAGACAATTCGTTAAAAAATGATATGATGAAAAGTAATTACAGTTTTATTTTTTGATTCTGACAATTCGAAGATGCCGGCTCACTACGAGAGCTACGAGGGAAGAGCGAGAAGCTGAGAGAGAGCGACAAATGTGGATGATTTGAATTTGATGTGTGATTTTTTTTGATTTAGACAAATACCCTATGAGAGAGACGAGGAGAGGAGAGAGAGAGATGAAGAGGAAAAAAGAATGATGAAGAATGGAATGGAAGATAGGAGAAGTCGGAGGAGGAGGATTTCGCGGAGGAGAGAGACTGAGAGAGGAGAGAGAGCAGAGACCTAAGCCGGGAGAGGCGGACGAGCGGGAGAGAGGAAGAGAGAGAAGAGAGAAGGATGAGAGAGAGGAGAGAGAGAGAGAAGAGAGAGAGAAGAGAGAGAGAGAGAGAAGAGGGGGGACTTTTACGTACGCACATTGAGCTCCCTCCGTCGAGGGAGACTGCGAGACGAGCGAGAGATCGGAAGAGCGACGCCCATGTAAAAAGAGAGAAGAGAGAGAGAAGAGATAGTGAGAAAGAAAGAAGAGAGAAAGAAGAAAGTGAGCGAGGAACAGGGAGAAAAAGGACTGTGGCGTAAGAGAATAATACGAGGGAGATAGGGAGAGAGAGGAGACTGTGGACAAAGACTGTAGAGAGAGAGATGAATAAATATATTCAGTGTAGTAACACTCAAAACTGAAATTTTGTCAATATAAGTTCTTTCTATACAAAAAAATAATAGTGTTCCTCTCGCTTTTTACCATATGTCCCAGCGCCTATTTCTTACATGTTGCTCGTGGCACAGTTCCAAAATATGTTGAAAAATCCCTTTCTAAATTATTAGCAGTTGATGAAGTTGCTGACAAATTTATAGCTTTATTATTATTAATGTTTTATATATTATATGACCTTCTCATCTTAATTTTTTCTTGAAATTCATGTAACCCATAGAAATTGGATTAGGAGTGCACTGCTAGACAACAAGAGTACACAATCATATTAGGTAACTTGATTATTTATTATATGTGTTGACTAACTTTCTACTGGAATTTATAACTGATGTTTTAAGACTTATTTTATATTGAATATACTTCAATCCTTTTGAAGTACTGTGGTCTTGATTATTATCTGGTGTGTTAAACAACTACTATGCGAATAATGTGAGTCTTCTGATGTTAGTTGCCTGATGATTACCTCCTTTATTATGACTTTTTGTCTTCATAAATGCTTTTGTAATAGCGTTGAGTGATGCGCATTAATCTCGTTCTAGCTCCATTGTTCATTATCTCTCTCTGGTGTGCAACATTGATAAACATCATCGACTTAGTTCTACAAGTCATTGGCCTTCTAGCTTGGCTGAGTGCTGTCCACACACCTCCACAACATGAGTTTTATTATAATCTATTTGAAATGTGGCATCGATGGGTGTTAAGGAAGTGAAATCCTCAAGAGCTCGAAACAGAATCATGTTTTAAAATAAATGTTAATATTTACAAAATATATATATAATAATAATATTAATATATATTATATAATATATATATACTATATATATATAATATATTTAATTATATTATAAAATTATATATATTAATATATATATATATATATAATATTATATAATATTTTTATACATAACATAATTATATGTGATTTAATATATTTCTGTTTCATATAAATGGAATATCATTGATATATTATATATTTTAAAGATAGTGAGCCATATATTAATTCATAACACACATAAATTTCACAAAATCTATTAATTTTAATAGATTCGTAATATCATTTATGTTATTTCAGAGTGAGTAGTTATATATAGTGAACTATTTATAAACAACCCTATAATATTTCTTAATGGCTCCTATGGCATCATATATTGTAATATGTATAAGATAATCTCATTTCATCATCCAATAATATAAAATCAGCCAAGAAAGCATTATTTCATTTCCCTATATTCACAGTTGTCCCTCTTCAGATTCGAAACATTTTAACTGAAGATAATACCTATTTATATCAAAAATATTGCTAAAGGAATAAACTATTAAAAATACATATTTTTTAAATATTTTTAATATGTGAACGTCTTTTTATTTAATGGTTTAAACCATTGGATATATAATATTTTATGTGGTATTAAAAATCCAATAGGTTAATAAAAAACTACCAATGGTTTAACTCAAAATGGTGATTAATGCTCTAAAAACCATCCCACTCCCTAAAAGTATAAAAAACCATTCACTCATAATATTAAGTGAGATATAATAATAGTCGAATAAAAAAATAATCGTAACTATTATATAACTAATATATCATATATATTATTATAAATGTGTCTTATTAATTTGTTAGTTAGTTATTTTTAAGTTTATATAGAATAAAGATCGGTATACACCTCTAAATCATAATAATAATGCCAATATAGTCTGTGATTTAATCAGGTATCGTTTTTGATTTGTGCTAATAAAAATAAAAACATTGCTCAAGTTACTTTTGTTCACTTTCTACCATGTCAACTTTTAGCACTGCTTCAATATAATGGTCTTTTAAAAGTTAATACTAAATACTGCTCTACTCTCAATAACTATTAAATAACTGAGTAAGGAATAATTACTTTTTTAATTCTTAAGATGGAATTACATATATAATAATTAACTTAATATTATTTATTATATACATAATTTATACTTTTATATATAATTATCACAGAATTAGGTAGATAACATTATTTTTATAATTATATATACTAGTTTATTATATATTTATAGTGTAAAACATTTTAGTCTAAGCCATAATTTATTACTTTCTTTATTTTTTATAAACTAGTATTTTTTGATTAGGCTAAGGTTCGTATATATACTCGGGTGAGATACGTGATGAAGAAATCATGACTCTCAAAGAGAGAAGATCGTATTCTTTTATTTTTGAGAGTGAGTTTTTATAGCACAAATGCAAAAAACGAAAAACGACTTTACAAATAGATATTTAATATGAAGAGAATATAATGATTAAAGAATAGTGTTCCGAAATTAGTTTGATTGGATCATATGCTCGGAAAGGGGATGACATATGATTAGCGTAGGCTTGGTTAAGCGGATTATAGTGGCTTGCGATAGTGTCTCTTGGGAACGAGTTTGACGGCGGGCCAAGAGACCGAATAAGCAAAGATGAGATGTTGAAGTGCGGTGATACGAATGTCTGGTTGAAATGGATAGATTTTGGCAGATGCTTGAGAATGATTGGTGTATGGTAATAGAGAAGTTAATTAGGCTTAAGGGGTTATAGTATGTGCCATGGTGGTTGTATTCATCGTTCCCACCTGGGCCAGGGATGAAA
Source organism: Trachelipus rathkii (assembly GCA_015478945.1). Taxonomy (NCBI): domain Eukaryota; kingdom Metazoa; phylum Arthropoda; class Malacostraca; order Isopoda; family Trachelipodidae; genus Trachelipus; species Trachelipus rathkii. The sequence continues at coordinate 14,276 of JABUQX010044492.1, forward strand.
CCCTTACATTGCAGGTCTCTCTGGTACCATAGTGATGGTCCGTCCCGGTCCCATGATTGAATAGGCGTCTTGGTGGATTTTCTTCTCGCCTCCATGTGACGAGCTGACTCACTAATTAATTAGGTATAGAATGAGGTGCGGCCGTGTAGCAGCTGGGCTTTCTATTCGAGCGGACTTCTTGTCATGTTTTTCCTCCATTCCCATTTCCTTTAAATCTTAATTTCCTTGTACAGCACCTTACCCCAATCTTTGGGAAAAAAAGAGGAAGGTGAAGAAAAAAATCAAAGAAAGAATTTTCAAACGAACTTTTAAATAAATATATTTATTAGTTAATTTAAATAAATTTTTTATCATAATAAAATAATATCAAAGTAAAAAGTAAATTGAAAAGTTATTGTAATTGCTTTTGTAATATTCGAAGCTAAAATAATACAATTTAGTGATATAAGAAATTATAATATATATGTTAGATATTGAGCGGGCATGAATAATGATATCAATTCACCGAAATATACAATTCATCGAAATATACAATTCACCGAAATATACAATTCATCGAAATATACAATTCACCGAAATATACAATTCACCGAAATATACAATTCACCGGAATATACAATTCACCGGAATATACAATTCATCGAAATACACAATTCACCGAAATATCCAATACATCGAAATATATCATTCACTGAAATATATTATTAACCGAATTATACAATTCA
>JABUQX010044492.1:20000-27500 GCA_015478945.1 Trachelipus rathkii
AAATAAATCTTAGAAGGGAATGACACTAACCAAATATTATGCAGTAAAACAATCCCCAGATTTAAGATGATTTTACTACACACACACACACTCGTATATTAGTGAAGATATGCCAACGCCTTCTTTTGCTTACAGTTTCAGTGTTTGCTGCTTAAAATGGCTGTCATTCTGTTGAATAAAGACTGTTCAAAAGGGAAGCGTTTGAAATGTTCTCAAATGCGATGTTATGCACCGATAACGACGTTCTTGTTGTCTTCATCTTGTTTTTCGAAAGAAAATGGGAGAATATTTAGACCTTTTTAAGCCTATAAAAACCGAGTTCTCTTTTTATTGCCCTTTTAATTGCATCGTTTGCTCTAATAAATGTAATTATTATGATTACTTAAAAATTATTTTGTTCTTTTGCTTTTGCACTTTTATTTCTTCATTGATTATTTATCTATTCGGTTCTCTGATCATTTCGAACCGCTTGTATCCCTTACCATATAGTCTTTTCTTATTATTATTATTATAAGGCTATAAAATTTTATGGGATATATATATATATATACTATAATATATATATAAATAATATATAATATAAATATTATAAAGTATATAATATATATATATATATATAAATATATATAATACTATTATATAAATTTTATATAATATATATATATATACTATATAATACTAAATATATATATATACTATATATACACAATTTATAATACACACCATATCCACACACAAAACACACAACACTACAACATACACAACGAGTAAAACAACAAGACTGTCAGGATTCTACAGGAATTTTATACCCAACTACTCAACAATAGCTGCACCGTTAACTGACCCAAAAATCCTCGAACCCCATAAATATATAATTAAATAACCTCCACTTACATTATCCCTCAGTCATATAAATTCAGTCCCACCACACCCACCAACAGATATATTTTTAACACACATCATATTTTGATCCCTCAATGTGATAGACCAAATATACAATTTCAATCTATCAAGTTTTAGTTAGTTTGCGAAAATTAATACATTATACCCAGCATAAAGCACCCAATATACATATCTAGATATTAAATTATATCGCCAACCTCAAGTACACCCCACCGACTTCAAAACCCGAAGAACAACAAGACACAACATAATACATCATTATCACCCCAACGACACTCCAGCAAAAACCACTAAACACGAAATACAACCAATACTACAATCACCACCACTAACATACTAATCATAACTAACTACATTAACACCCACATATACATAATTATATAGCCGGCCGTCACTATAATATTATAATCAAAATATCGGCACCGGCCACCCAGCCGTACACATGTGTGTGTGTATACATGTAAACATGTACTCATTCATACTCTCATGTAAGTGCATACACTTGTTGACGCCTTCTCCTACGAATATCCCTCAATTGCTTTTCGAATCGATCCAGCTCATACACTCCTCGCCTCTTCCACCTCAATCAAAGTTTCCTCCTATTAACCTCACCTTACATCCCAATCCTGTCTTTAAGTTATCTCACCATCTGATTCCTCGCATCTCCTCTCTCTCCTCTTCCTCTCTCCTCTCTCTCTCTCTCTCTCTCTACTCTCTCTCTCTCCTCCTCCTCTCATCTCTCTCTCTCTCCTCTCTCACCTCTCTGTCTTCATACAATCACTACCCCACATTCTCTCCCTCCTCCATGGGCTATCTCAAATTCAATATCTTTTTGCACACCCACCACATCAGTCATTATTCAATCTCTTTACATGTTTAAACACCTCTTTTGACCCTTTCAATAAATGTCAATTCACTTACAAACATATTCTCTTCCCCACAATTCTCTCTCTTATTAATGACTCTCATACTTACCCTAAAACTCTAACCACCACACCTACCACATCTAAGCGACTTATAACCAAACACTAACCTCCACAACCCAACTCCAAGCACTAATTCAGCCACTCATATTATTTCAAAGGACTTTACCTTGCACTTTGCTTTGGTGTTAAGCACCCAAGTCTCGCACCCATGGTTTACTATTGGTTTTAATATACTCTGATATAAAATATTATGATTTTTACTTTAAGAGGGATGTGTCGATCAAAGTTTAAAGTGGGTGCAATGAGGCCAGTACTCCATTAAATTTACCACATTTGATAAAGTTCTATTGTCGCACAGCTCTCCAATCTCCATACCTCAGGATATTTAGAATGATCTAGATGCTTTAATGTTTCGTCTCCCATTCTAATATTTAGTAATAATTTATTATTATTATTATTATTATTATTATTATTATCTATTATTATATTATTAATTATTATTATTCATTATTCATTCATTATTATTATATATCTCATTCATGTATCCCAAGCATATCATCACTTATAACCCTTATACTCTGCAAATACACACCAGTGCCGAACCAAACATTCTAACCAAATTACACGTACACCTATTTATTATATGTATCAATTATTACCCCATAAAAGTACAAATTACAGCTAAATCTACAATTAAACCATAACTTCACACTAATAAATCTACTACTATATACTGCCATCTATTGACTATTATAAAATTAAATTAATTATTTAATACGTCAAAGATTAATTATTAATTATTATTATTATTAATATATTATTCCATGACATTATTATTATTAAAATTAATATTTATTATTATTATTATTATTTATTATTATTATTATTATTATTATTATTATTATTATTATTATTATTATTATTATTATTATTATTATTATTATTATTATTATTATTATATTATATAGAATTTATCTAATGCTACACATCAATAACATAATCACCAACAATCCCAATGAGCAAATTCTTAAACGATTATTACCAAAAAAATCACACACCCATAGTCATTATTGTCAATTATTACCGAAACCCTATTCCAACGAACACCACACTAATCTATCCTCAATATCTAATAATCCCAATTTCATATACTCTCCATTCATTCCATTATTATTATTCATTATTATTGTAAAATTAGTTATTATTATTCATATTATATATTATATTTATTATTAAATCTTAATTATTACTATTATTATTATATATATTCATATTATTCAAATTATTATTATATTATTATATTATTATATTATTATTATTATAAATATCATTATTAATAAAATAATATGTTGTTCCTGAGTATCAGTGGGGTAGTAGTAAGCTAAAGCGTGGTTGATTGTGTTAATTAATTAATTTATTTATATTCATATTATTATATTATTATTATTATTTATTATTATTATTATATATTTATTATTATTATTATATATTATTATTTAATTATATTTAAAATTTTATTATTATTTTCTATATACTTATTGTTACTTATTGTTAGTTATTATAATATAATTACAATTATAATTTTATTATAATTATAATTATAATATACATTATAATTATAATTATAATTTATTATCATAATTAAATTATAATTAACTTATAATTATTAATTATTATATATATTATTATTATTATTGATTATATTATTATTAATTATTATTATTATTATATTATTACTAATGAATATTAATTATTATTATTTAGTATTATTATTATATATTATTATCATTATTATAATTATTATTATATTATTATTTATTATTATACTATTATTACTATATATTATATTTATTTATTATTATTATTAAATCATGTATATTACATTTTATTATGATATAAATATTATTTTATTATGTCTTATTACTATCTTATTATTATAATTATAATATCATAATTAATTAAAATTTAATGATAATGATTAGTTTTAATTTCATAATTATTTAAAATTAATTATTATTATTATTATTTATTATTATTATTATTATTATTATTATTATTATTATATTATATTATTGTCCTAATTCTCCTTTATTGTTTTATTTGTAAATGTTATTTTTAGGACGTTTTAAATATTCTAGGGAATGATAATATATAAAAGTGGTTGAATTAGTAACCCATTTAACATTACTAGGAATATAATTTTGGTATTAAATTGATTGATGTATTTTTGAAATCTGTAAAATATTTTACAATATAATATAAAAATCTATGTCACCTTTTTTATTTAATAACTAAACTGCAATTTCTATGTATTGAATAAATTTTTTTTGAATTGAACTGTATTATTATTACATTATTATATTAATATTATTAATTATTTCAATATTATTGATAATTATTATCGAATAAATTATTTCAAATTATTATTATTATACATCTATTACAAATTATTAAAAATTATTACATAAATTATTACAAAATTATATATTATATTATTTATTATTTTATATTATTATATATTATATTTGATATCATTATCATTATTATGCAATTTTAGCTGATTTATTATTATTATATTATTAATTATATATGTATTATTATCATTAATTAGTATTATTATTATTATTATTATCATTATTTATTCAAATTATTTGCAGGAATGATTATTCTTCATTCTTAGCATAATCTATAATTTATTATTATTATTATTGTATATATTGGTATTGTTATTGTATATGTATTAAATTGTTATTGTTATATATGTAATTATTATTATTATCGATTTATTGATTAATTGATTTATTGATAATACGTATATTATTATTATTATGAATATTATTATTACTTATTATAATGATAATTATTATTATTATTTTATTATTATATTATTATTTTTTTAGAAATATGAATAGTTTCTTTTGTTCGTTGCGAAGGAGAAAATGATGTCATTCAGATAATTAGAGCGTAAGAAAATGGAGGCATTGATCCTATTCAAGACTTTTAATGAAAAGTTTAAATCCAGTCTCTCTCTCTCTCTCTCTCTCTCTCTCTCTCTCTCTTCTCTCTCTCTCTCTCCCTCTCTCTCTCCTCTCTCTCTCTCTTCTCTCCTCTCTCCTACCTCTCCTCTCCTCTCTCATCTCTCTCTCCTCTCTCTCTACCTCTCCTCTCTCCATCTCTCTTCTCTCTCTCTCACGCTCCCATCCATCTTCGTCTCATCCTTCCTAAGGCCATCTCTCTCTCACTTTCTTCATCCCTTTCACTATCTTCTTCTTTGTAACTATCTCTGGTCTCTCTCTTCTCTCTCACTCTTCCTCTCTCTCTCTCTCTCTCTCATCACTCCACTCTCTCTCTCTCTCTCTCTCTCTCCTCTCTCTCTCTCAAAGGATGTCATGTTCATGTAGTTTAGAAAAAGAAATAAATTTATAAAGTTTTTTTTGAATTCGAACTTTTTCCTTTCAAATTTTAGTAATTCGCTAGGCGTATGTTTGTTTTTTTACAAAAAGTTTTTAATCTATTCTTAACAGAAAGTTTTTTAAACAGCTTAAATCTTCTAATCTTGTCTCAAATCACCGTTATTACTTTATTAATGTAGGCTCTACTGGTGATTTTCTTCCTCTTATTTCTTACTATTGGTACTCTGCTCTTAGGCATATCGGTAAAATCATTTGATTTGGCTTTTGACATACCGAAAAAATTTTACAGACGCTGTTACAGAGCCTTGAATTTTTTTAAACTTCTTCATTTCAGAATCTATACATCTTTTTGCATCCTCTTTTCAGACTTTTTTCCTGAATGTTCTAAAACATCTTTTTGAAGTTTAATGCTGATTTCTTTTAATTAATGTCTATCTATCTGCTTCATTATCGTATATCTGTTATTATGCCTGTGATTTCATCCTTTATTAATTACTGATATCATTTTGAAATCTGTACCACACAAAGAAAAATATTTGTTACAAGGAAGCTAGACTCTGCTCGACTGACCTCAAATATTTTCTAATTGGAATTCTTCTTCATTTACTTATAATGCAAAATCTTTCAAATATCTTCAATTTCTTCTACAGAAAAGCACAGATTATCCTCTTTGTATTCTTATCGTTCTTGGATTTTGCGCTCCTCTTGATCTTTATTAGAAGAATCATTGTTTTTCTTGTCAATCAAATATCTAAGAGGTAAAGTGTTCAGAACTTATACATCCATACAGTTACTTGTTGTGTAAAGGAGAAATACACTCTCTATTATGGAGAATGCACTATAGATCTTGAATGATTTCACTCGTACAGATCTCTTTGATAAAGAAGAGTCTAGAGCCTTTCGTCTCATCAAAGCATATGTTTTCACTGACTTTGTCTAATATCTCTGATCGTCGACCTGTTGCTTAACTCTTGTCATACTGTCATTATTACAACGGAAATCTCTAGTCGCAGATCACCTGGTTTGAGGAGAGCTCGCGCATGCGAGTCAACTTTCCACATTGTCTCACCCATTCTCTGTACAGTTTCTGACCCCAAAATTCAGAGCTATGCTCATTCTTACATGTACTTTACTGATCAAATTTTGAACAAATTTCTTCTTTTCTTCCCTTCCCAACCTCCTTTGACTTGACTTTCTCATCCAATGTATTGATTATCATTAACTTGTTATAGTCATAAAAAAAATTCAAATATTTTTATATTCAGTATATATATTATACTCAAAATATATAATATATATATATATTATATATATATATATAATATATTATATATATATATATATATAATATATATATATACTAATATATTATATTATATAGTATATATATATATACCTATATATATATATATTATATATATATTATATATATTATTTAGAAATCTAATATTACAAAATATTCAAAGGATTTTAATATAGACAATATTTCTTAAAATTTTACTTATATGTTTTAAAACAATTTATTAAAATAGCAATTTTCATTATTGTTTAATTAAATGTATTTAACTGAACTAAAAAGATCGCCGATTGGAAAACTTAATGGTTTGAAATATCCTCCACTTTATATATATATATATATATATATATATATATATATATATATATATATATATATATATATATATATATATATATATAATATATATATATTCTTTTCTCGTCGTTTGAAATTATGATGGATGCATTATAAATTAAAAGTATATTTTATTCTGGCATTATTCTTAGAAATTTGATAGAGCTTCTTTATTTATTTATTTATTTTCTATATGGATATAAAATTTTTATTCAATTCTTTTTCAATATAAATGAAGTATATATATATATATATATATATATATATATATATATATTATATATATATATATATATATATATAATATATATATATATATATATATATATATATATATATATATATATATAACCTTTTTTCCTTAGTCATGAATTATAACATTATAAATTTTACACTTGTTATTGTTGCATTAATCAATCTTAAAATTTAACAATCTTTTATTTACAATGGTTAATTTTGTCTGCTTTTATTTATACTGCCTGTATTATTATTTATTTAAACATAAAATACTGTATTTTTATACATACATACATATATATATATATATATATATATATATATATTATATATATATATATAATATATATATATATATATATATATAATATATAATATATATATATAT
>JABUQX010044492.1:40000-45000 GCA_015478945.1 Trachelipus rathkii
TAGCAAAAATTTTTTTTTAAGTATATATATATATATATATATATATATATATATATATATATATATATATATATATATATATATATATATATATATATATATATATTAATATGCAACCCAGTATTATAATAAAAAATTGAAATATTTATTTTTTATTTCACAGATCAGCATTGGTTCAAACTTTAAAAATCATAATAGCTCACTAAAACAAGAAATATTTGTTTAACACATTAGAATTCCAGAGTCTAGCTTTCGTAGTCTTTCTTCTCAGACTACCTTTTCAAAACTGAAAGAGTAGTCAGAGAAGAAAGACTACGAAAGCTAGACTCTGGAATTCTAATGTTAAACAAATATTTTTAATGTTTTAGTGAATATTAAAGAGTTTTATAAAGTTTGAATCAATGTTGATGTGTGAAATTAAAAATAAATGCTTCAATTGTTTATTATAATACCTGGTTGCATATTACATATACATTTACAAACAGCGAAGAACTTAAACTGCTGTAATTGATAATTTCACTGGTCAACAGTGAAAAATTTTCCGAATTCAAAATTGTTATTTCCTAATCATTTCAACATGGAGAAAACGAAAATGACCTTGAAAATTTTGAATTAGCTCGTCGTTTCCAGATATTGCCATTTATGAAATTTGGCGGTTAGTTTGGAATATTTCTGTGACGAATCATAATTGGTACTTTATTATTAGGAATAAAAGCACATAATAGTTATGATTAATGTAATATATTAAAAGAATTTTTGTAAAGTAATGAAATACATGTATTACCTTTTAATACACAATGTAAATATATAACCCTTCGGTATATGGTGAGACATGGCAACGTTACAAATGTACAGACAGCAATTGGGAACCTACAGTTAGTTGGTCGTCTGTGCTAACATGTGGAATGCTGTGTATTTTTTTGTTATATATATATATATATATATATATATATATATATATATATATATATATATATATATATATATATATATATATATATATATATATATATATATATATATATATATATATATATCTATATATATATATATATATATATATATATATATATATATATATATATATATATATATATATATATATATATATAAATATATATATATTATTGGCTATTATTATATATATTATTATTATTATATATTATAAATATATATATATATTATTATTATTATATTATTACATTATATACATATATTTATACTTATTATTATTATTATTATATATATATATTATTATTATATATTATTATTATTATTATTATTATTATATATATACATATATTAATTACACTTAAATTGTCCAAATCATTATTATATATTAGTTATATATATATATTATTATATATATATACATATATATATATATATATATTATATATATATATATATATATATTATTATTATTATTATTATTATTATATTATTATATATATATTATTATTATTATTACATATACTCACACTCAAAGTTTAAATATTTATTATATATATATATTATACATATATATATATATATATATATATATATATATACATATATATATATATATATATATATATATATATATATATATATATATATATATATATATATATATATATATATATATATATATTTCAGAAATAACATTCAGTTTAGTGATATCAATTTTGAGATTTAAAATAACGAGAATGCCACGGCATTGTAAAAATTCGGCGGACAGTTTCTGTTACGTGTGTGGTCTGGTTACTTTTTCTGACCAAAAACGTCGGATTACTCCAATCATAAAGGCTGCATATCGCGCATATTTCGGTATCCAGTTAGGAGACCAGGACAAGCACTGGGCTCCGCACATTGTCTGCAATACATGTGCTGTGCGCCTACGCGGATGGATGAACAAAACAATACATTCTATGCCTTTTGCCATTCCAATGATTTGGAGGGAGCCCTCAAATCATGTAAACGATTGCTATTTCTGCATGATACCTCCCGTCAGTCATGGCATGTCAAGAAAAAAAAGGCGACTGTAAAGTACCCTAAAATACCGTCAGCCATCCTACCTAGTACCCCATGCAGATGGTTTGCCCATACCAATTCCTCCAGTACACTACAATCTGGAGTCAGACGTAGCTGAGGATTGTGGAAGTGAGGAACCACCTTGTCCTTCCTCATCAAATGATCCGGATTTTGTGATTGACACTCAAGAATCTTGTCAGCCAAAATTGTTTTGTCAAGCTGGATTAAATGATTTAATTCGAGACCTAGACCTACCTAAAGTCAAATCAGAGCTTTTGGCATCAAGGCTTCAAGAAAGGAATCTCCTACTACCTAATGCTAATGTATCCACATACAGGAATCGCCAACACGATCTGAATCAATACTTTCGAAATGAAAATTCTCTTGTTGCCTGTTGTGATATGCCTGGTTTGCAGATACCAATTAGCCCTAGGATACAAGCTAGAAGACTGGAGACTATTCATAGATTCTTCTAAGATAAGTTTAAAAGCTGTATTGCTACATAATGGCAATTCTCTTCCTTCAATTCCTATTGGACATTCTGTGCATATGAAAGAAACATATGCAAATATGAAAGCACTTCTTATTGCAATTAAATACACCGACCATCGCTGGCACCTCTGTGGAGACTTGAAGGTCATTGCAATACTGTTGGGCATGCAATTGGGATACACCAAGTACTGCTGTTTCCTCTGTAACTGGGATAGTCGGGATAGGTCTTCTCATTACAAACGTAAGGTCTGGCCAGCTAGGAAAAATCTCTTGCCAGGTGAGAAAAATGTTCAGCATCCTCCTCTGGTAGACAGAAACAAAATTCTTTTGCCACCTTTACACATCAAACTTGGACTCATGAAAAACTTTGTGAAGGGAATGGACCAGGATGGAGAAGGTTTTCAGTACCTCAGAAAACAATTTCCAAAACTCAGTGATGCTAAAGTTAAAGAAGGCATCTTCGTTGGGCCACAAATTCGTAAACTTCTTAAGGATGTTAACTTTGAGCTAGTTCTTGCTGGCCATGAGAAAGCAGCATGGAAAGCATTTAAAGATGTTGTTCATGGCTTCCTAGGAAATCGTAGGGTTGATAACTACGTTGATATTGTGGATACACTTCTAGAAACGTATCGTCAATTAGGGTGCAACATGTCACTCAAGATCCATTTCCTACATTCTCACCTGGACTTCTTCCCTGACAATTGTGGCGCCATGAGCGACGAACATGGTGAGCGATTTCATCAAGATATATCTAGAATGGAAAGAAGGTATCAAGGTAAATGGAACGCCTCCATGCTTGCGGACTATTGCTGGACAGTGACAAGAGACGCCCCAGAAACCATTCACAAGTGAGTAGCAAAGAGATGTCATTCAAGAGATTAAACATTAAAATGTGAGGTTACTGATTATAATGACATGAAAAGTTAAACATTACACATAGGCAAAATATAATAATTAATGTCACATAAAATTTATTTACATTTTTGGTAGTTGTGTACTTATTTTATGATATTAAAGAGCTTTAATTGATATCTTTTCGATAGTTAACATGTAAGTTCTATGTTATTATTTAATATGTAAATATCTTCAAAACCAGAGCTAATACATAAAAATTATTATCAAATTTGTGTTTCTCGACCAAAAATTAGTAAAGTTTTTCTATTTTGAGCTAGGAAAATTTTTCAAATTACAAATATGTTGACCAGTGCTATTGTTATTACTTATTTATATATATATATATATATATATATATATATATATATATATATATATATATATATATATATATATATATATATATATATATATATATATATATATATATATATATATATATATATATATATATATATATATATATATATATAAACTCACTCTTCAATTCAAAACAAACAAAATTATCTTTTGCTCCATTACTTTTGAAAATTAATAAATTACTTTATCATCCAAAAAAAAAAAAATCCTTCCCAAAATTGTTTCTGTGACTGTGAAACCAAGTTTAAAAATTGATTTTATTTAAAAAAAATATAAATTTTTTTTTTTGCCTGAATTTTTATAAAGCGTTATAGGAGGTACCTCTGACTCGCAAAGTTTCCACTTCTAGTTCAAATCAAGAGAAAAACATTTAAGGTAAAAAAATATTTAAAATTTTTAAGTATATTTAGTTTAAATAAAGAGCAATGCAAATCAGGTGGAAAAACACTTCTATCAAAAAATGAAAAGAAATTTTTTGATAATATATATATATATATATATATATTTTTATTTATAATTTCAAGATATTTTTAAATTTATCTATATATATATATATGTTATATATATATATATATATATATATATATATATATATATATATATATATATATATATATATATATATATATATATATATATATATATATATGTGTGTGTGTGTGTGTGTGTGTATATAGTACTCTTATTAAAATAATATTTAAAATAACTGATTTTAAAAGTATTTTTCTCAAAACATTTTAAAATTGCTCAAATATGCTAGTTCAGCTTAGAAAAACATTATATAAAATGAGAGAGTAAAGAACAGTCCAAAACTCTTATATACGAAAAAATATACTCTGCATTTTATAAAACTTAAAATGTAGTTTACATTTATAATATGACATTTATTTGTGGAATATGATTATATAATATGTTACATAATGCGTTATGATAAAATAAATTTTATTTCTTTTACATATTGTAAAATGCATTTTTTGGCGGCTTTTTCCTAAAGGTTGGCGGGCTTTTTCAAATAAGGTTGGTGTTTCGTTTGTAAAATGAAAACTTTACTCGAGCGTAAATTATCAAGAAAAATTAATAAGTGTTAAAATGTAATGTATTTAACTTAAGGCCAGCGATGTTTATAAATATTAAAGATGATGTTGAATTAAGCAAAAACAAAATAGCTGTTTAACTCTTTTATTAAAGAGATAATTATAAGAGTTCAAACGACTTATATTGATGGTTCGCCTATTTTG
>JABUQX010044492.1:47500-57500 GCA_015478945.1 Trachelipus rathkii
ATATATATATATATATATATATATATATATATATATATATATATATATATATATTCTCTAATTTCTCTTAATGAATAATCAACTCTTCATTTCTTCTCAATTTAATTGCTAATTAAGTGTTTAATTTTAATTAAAAACATAATTAAGAGTTTGAATAGAGCTCGGTTCCGCTCTTCAAATTTAAAAATTAGAATTTTAATTATTTATTATTGTCTTTGGAATGGGATTGGCCGAAGTACCGAGCGAGGTGCGGTGCGGTGCGTTGCTTTTGCGGTGTGGTGCGGTGCGATGCAGAACACAAGTTCAGTGTCTTGGTGCCTTGCGGAGCAGTTTGAAAAAAATGACTGGCGGTGGGAAAATAACTGGTGTTTCGATGCAGTACGCGGTGTGGGGTGCGCTCACTCTGGTGAGGTGCGGTGCGGTGCCCTGCGGAACGGTGCGGTGCGGTGCGGTGCGGTGCAGTGTGGTGCGGTGTGTGGTGCGCTTACTCCGCTGCGTTGCGGTTGGGGAAAATTAAGTTCTTCGGTTAACCCAACTTTGAAATTAAATTCGTATATTTAGTCTCTTAATTTTTTTTTTTTTTAATTTTTAAAGGTGGAATTAAAATTACTTTTTTTTCTTATATTATTTTTCAATTAAAATTTATTTTCATTTAAAATATTAGATAATCTTAATTTAAATCTTGGCTTTTCTTTGCGAAATTATTTTTCACATTATTTTTATTACTTTACTACTTTATTGATATTATTTTTAAATAAAGACTGTATGTAAATTTTATTACAGAAAATGTGTTGTAAGAATCTTGTTAATGTAAATAGATTCTCTCTCTCTCTCTCTCTCTCTCTCTCTCTCTCTCTCTCTCTCTCTCTCTCTCTCTCTCTCTCTCTCTCAGCATTCAATCCCGCTGTATAGTGAATACGAGCATAGCCCTTTTTACCGATTGAACTATGGAGTACGTCTTAATAGATCATAGAAATAAGTTAATAGGAATTTGATAAGAAAATCTCTTTTAAAAAACTGATTCTATAATCTATTTAATTAGATTGTATTATAGAACTTCACTCTTTTATATATATATATATATATATATATATATATATATATATATATATATATATATATATATATATATATATATATATATATATATATATATATATATATATATATATATATATATATAGATATATATATATATATATATAGATATATATATATATATATATATATATATATATATATATATATATATATATATATATATATATATATATATATATATATATATATATATATATATATATATATATATATATGTATATATATATATATATATAAATATATATATATATATATATATATATATATATATATATATATATATATATATATATATATATATATATATATATATATATATATATATATATATATATATATATATTAACAGATTACCACCACTTACGGACAGGGCCCTTTTCAATGAGGGGCAGAAAATAAAATACATAAAAACCCACCCAAGCCCAAGCCTAACGAAAATCTCTCAGGTGAGCGCAGACGTGGGCTTTAAAGAGAGGAAAATTAAATACAGTTGTAAAAACAGAAGATAGCAAGGAGTTCCACAAAACAGAAGTGGCTGGAAAGAAGGAGGGACCACAACCAACAACTCTGGGGTTTTCAATGCTCACGCAAAATTCATGCGAGAGCAAGGTACACCTTGTGCTATGTGGGCGACGAAATGTAGGTGGAATGCGAGAGGAAAACTCCCTAGAGTATCTGTCGTTGTAGTACCTATAAAAAAGAAGTAGTGCACCAGCGTCATTTCGCAGAGATAGAGAGGGTCAAGAGAGTTTGAAGGAAATATGACAGTTTCTCAGTCTCTTAGCTTTAGATTCAACTCTATCAAATGGAAGGCTGGGGCTGAAGCTCCCCTAGATTTGAGATTAGTACTCCAAACAAGGGCGAATTAGCCCCTTATATAACTAGAGCAGCAATGCAGAGGAAAAAATTTCTGCAACCTGAGCAGAACTCCCAGCTTCTTTGAGGCCACCTTAGCAACTGTTGCTATATGAGTATTCCAAGACAATATTTTGTTCATGTTCAGACCAAGAATGTTTATGTTGTCAATAGGTGAGACGTTAGAGACGTCGAAGGAAATAGGAAAGTTGGGAAGTGTTTTTGAGAGGGACATGTAAAGAAGTTGAGCTTTCAAAAAATTGAATTTCACAAGGTTGCGGTGGCCCCACCGAGAAATCCCATCCAGGTCGGCAGGAATAGAATCGGAAAGTTGAAGTCAAGAGCAAACTCTGGAAGCAAAAGTGGAAGCAGATTTGAAATGTGTGAAAGAATGAAAAGTGAACAGAGTTTGAAGTAAAGCTGAGGAGATCGTCGATGAAAAGTAAGAATAAAATTTGAGATTAAACAGAACCTTGCGGAACACCACAATTAACATGAAAGGAGGAAGAAGTCGCTCCATCAACGAGTGCTGATATGGAGCTATCAGAGAGAAAAATTGACAAGAGTAAGTAAAGAGAAGGAAGAAACCCATAGGAAGGGAGCTTAGTGAGCAGTGACGGATACAATACCCAATCAAAAGCTTTGGATATATCGAGCGTCACCACACAAGACTCCCCATAGTCAATAAGGGCAGAAGACCATAAATTAGTTAGATTGGGAACTATGTAACCAGTTGACCTCGAGCGTCGAAACCCATACTGATGATCTGAAAGAAGGGAATGTGATTCCATATGATCCAGGAAATGAGAGTTAAGAAAAGTTTCAAAGATTTTAGATAGACTGCAAGTGAAAGCTATAGGGAGACAGTTCGAAGTATCAGAGCGGCTACATTTTTCGGAATCAACTGGACATATGCGCGCTTCCAAGTTCCAGCACTGATGAAATATATTAGTATTAAGGCATAGAGAGCAGAATTGAACAAGGACAGACTTAGCTCAGAAGTACACTCCTCAGAACACGGGAGGAATGCCATTCGGGCTACTAGCCTTCCTGACGTTCATAGATCTTAAAATCCCATGCACCCGATCATGCGTAATCACAAGAAGAGACATAGGAAACCTGAGAGGAGAAGGAGTAAGGGAAGGGATGCCGGAATCGTCAAGGGTTGAATTTGATGTAAAAAAGGAGGCCAAAGAGATCAACCTTTTCAGTAAAAGAGTTAGCTGCAGATCCGTCAGAGCGAATAAGAGGAGAAAGCCAGATTTACAAAAAATGTTAGAGATGTTTTTGACAAGAGGCCAGAAATTTTTTATCAGTAGGAAAGCAAAGTAGGTTGTCGCACTCTCTTTTAGTGAAAGTACGCTTAGCCTGTCGAATAATATTCCTGTAACGATTTCGACCAGAATGGAAATTAGTAAGAGTGATAGGAGAAACAGAGTTTTTCCATGCCCGATAGGCGATGTCTCTTTCTAGAATAGCGAGAGAGCAGGCTCTATCGAACCATGGATTTTGTTGAGAAAAAGATTTAGTTGAAGATGGAATGAACCTGCTCATCCCCTCGGTTATTACGGCCCCTATCTTTTCAGAATTGACCAAAGCGTCCTCCGAGTCAAAGCAGGATTCATTCCAAGAATAGTTATCAAAGAAACGACGCAATGCTCCAAAATTAGCCCGATTAAAGTGCCAGAAAGTACGTTTGGGGCGTGGTAGAGCTGCTGGAGAAAAAGTATTATAACAAAGTGCTGCAAAGATAGGAGGAAAAATGGTGTATTTATATCTAGAAGGAGTAGTGGTGAAATAAATCAAGCGTGTTCACGAATTGGTTATGTGATCTGTTATGTGTGTAGGTTCCCTATTTAACTGTTCCAGATCGTTGCAAATACTGAATGTTTTGGCCTCTTTACCTCCCGCATCATTATAGAGGAGCCCAACCATTCAGTGTGGTGTACTTTGAAATCCCTTAAATAGAGAACCTCAGCATTTGGATGGGAAGAAATAACAGTTTCATGAGAAGTAGTAAGATAGTCAAAAAGGACGTGAAAATCTGTTCCATTAGGGGAGCAGCAACAAAAACACAAGATAATGATAGAAGTAGGGAGAAAAATTTTAAGCTAAGTAGCATCAAAGTTATGAGATTCAAGATTCTCGAGAAGTGTTACAGGTGTGTTAATGTTTATATAGACAAAGACTCCACCATTCAATCGGAAATCATAAAAATAGTTATATTGGAAATATTAAGTTTATTTGAAAAAGAATCTATGGCTAGCTGTGTCTCAGTAATAAAATGTTAGATTGGGAGTTAGAGAGGTGGTATTCCACAGATTCACGATTAGCACGCAAGCCGCGGACGTTGGCAAAGTCAATAAAGAACCCCCACCCGCGCCCACCCCTACGTCTCTCCCGACCAGTCATTCAAATAACAACACACACATACACATATATATATATATATATATATATATTATTATATATATATATATTATTATATTATTATATTATTATTATTATATTATTACAACATATATATATATTATTATTATTATTATATTATTATTATTATTATTATTATTATTATTATATATATATTATTATTATACATATTATTATTATATATTATTATTATTATTATATATATTATATATATTATTATTATTATATATATTATATATATTATATTATTATTACGTATTATTATTATTATTATTATTATTATTATATATTATATATTATTATATTATTATTATTATTATTATATTATTATTATTATTATATATATATAAAGATATATACATATTATTATTATTATATTATTATTATTATTATTTTATATTATTATTATTATTATTATATTATATTATTATTATATATTATATATATTTATCTATATATTACATATATTATTATTATTATTATTATATATATATATATTATTATTATTATATATTTATTATATATTATATATATATTATATATATATATATATAATAGTATATATATATATATATATATATATATATATATATAAAACCCCAAGCTCAACAATTAAACAAATAAGCTCAGATATAAATAAATAATAAATAAACAGAGGAAGAAAAATAAATATTAATAATTTCACAAAACTAATAACGATAAATAATTAATTTACTAAGAATCAGTAAACCCAGAAACCCAAATTTTAATATAATAATAATAATAATAATAATAATAATAATAATAATAATAATAATAATAATAATAATAATAATAATAATAATAATAATAATAATAATAATAATAATAAAATTTATTAGGAAAAAGTAAAATTGAGATAAAAATAAAAAAAGGAAATAAAAAATGTAGTCTAATGCTAAGAGCGAAATAAACTAACTAAACTAGCTAACCTCCATGTTTGTTAAAATAAATGACATTGAATTATTCTAAAAACTAACTACAACTAGCTGCCATAAAGTAAAAGAAAAAAAAATATGTAGTTAAAAAAACAAAAATCAAAGGTTAAAAAGAAATATTTAATCTTATCGATACAAGATACAGTTTCTTCAAATATTAAAATCTTATTTAAAATTAATAAAACGGAAAAGCACTTAATAAATACACAAAAACTATTAAGGGATGAAATAAATGTACACACATCGCTTCACTTAACCAAAGGGAGCACTCATTTAATCTGACATCACAGAATCTAACTAAACTTTATATATATATATATATATATATATATATATATATATATATATATATATATATATATATATATATATATATATATATATATATATATATATATATATATATATATATATATTATTGATATACAATTCAGAATAAACAAAGCTGTAGGCATGAACGAGGCTTTCAAGACAACTGCCTTCCCCTCATTCAAGCTGGGAGCCTGAGAATGAGCAGGCGCTGACCCTCCGAAACCTGCCACAATTTTTAACCTTTTTTCCTGTGGGGTCACATTATTTTATAAGTGAGCACGGTCATGTGTTGTTGACCAAATATATATAAATATATATATATATATATATATATATATATATATAGTTATATATATATATATATATATATATATATATATATATATATATATATATATATATATATATATATATATATAGTCTGGAATGAAAGGAATATAAGTTGGCCAGAATAAAGAAAAGGGTGTATAATAGGAGTGAAAGGCTGGGTTTTTGAGGAGGTATTGCTGTGGGTCTGGCAAAGAGGATACAAACCTATATTGACAAGATACCAGAGTGAGTGTCCTTCGAGGTCTGCAAATCCTAGGGAAGACTTTTGTTCGCAAAGAGTTCTCCTTACGCATGAAGAACATAGAAGGAGGGGCTTTCCTTTCGACTCGCGTCATGCTTTTCTATTTAACAATCTTATTTTCATGCTTCCTTGAAGAATACACTTGGGTAGGCAGAGTCTTTATATATATATATATATGTATATATATATATATATATATATATAAATTTTTATATATATATATATATATATATATATATATATATATATATATATATTATATATTATATATATATATATATATGAGTATATATATATATATATATATATTATATGTTGCATGAATATATTATATGAGATATATTATTACTCGATATACATAACATATATATATATACATATATTATTATTATTATATATATATATATATATTATATTATTACATATATATATATTATTATTATTATATATATACTTATTATTATTATATATATATTATATATTTTTATATAAATATATATTATTATATATTATATATATATATATTATATATATATATATATACATATTATATTATATATATATATATATATATTATTATATCCTACATATATATGTATATATATATGTATATATTATTATTATATATATATATATTATATTATTATTATATATATATATATATATATATATATATTATTATTATATACATATATAATATATATATATCTGTATATTATATATATATATTTATATTATTATTATTATATATATATATATATATATATATATATATATTATATATTTATTATATATATATATATATATATATATATATATATTATATATTATATATATATATATATTTATATCTACATATATATATATATATATATATATATATATATATATATATATATATATATATATATATATATATATATATATACATATATATATATATATATATATGTATATATATATAGGAAGAGATAAACATATTTATATACTATTATACAGATGTATATGTATGTATATATATATATATATATATATATATATATATGTTATTATATATATATATATATATATGTATATATATATATATATATATATATATATATATATATATATATATATATATATATATATATATATATATATATATATATATATATATATATATATATATATATATATATATATATATATATGCGCAAATAAACACTGTATATGTACAATATAATGAAGCAAATAATAACATTGCTATTGTAGAAAGGATAATTTAATTAATTGGCAAATTATTCAAACGTGTATTCAAACTCGTTCCTTTTATGTGATTAAAAACATGATTATCTAATGTTTCAAAATTACGGAATAAATTTTATTACAGAAATTTGTTTCATGTTTAAGAATTCCTGTTTCAAATTTTCGTTTCATAAAGCTGTCAAATACGATTTATCGCCTGTTTGCATATATTGTTCAATCTGAAAATTTTGGCATAATTACCAATAAAAACGGAAAATTAACCATTATACTCTCTCTCTCTCTCTCTCTCTCTCTCTCTCTCTATATATATATATATATATATATATATATATATATATATATATATATATATATATATATATATATATATATATATATAGCAGCATTATTGGAAGAGAAATATAAGGATCAAGACAGACCAAGATGGAAATATTAGAAGAGCTCAAATTATGCTCTCAATGAACTGCTGAATATGTTTGAGAAGATTTCAAAATACTTAATTAATTATGGAAGCAGAATTTTAAATTTTTATTTTATTTTTATATTTTTATTTAAGTAATAATTGAAAATTCGATATATTCAGAGTAGCTACAACGGTTTCGTGTCATGTTATTTAGGATAATTTAAAACGAAATTCTTTTCATAGTTTGCTCCATTTTAATTCTTTGAAAACTGATCAGCAGTGTAATTCTCAACGAATCTGCATCATTGGACAGGGAAAAGGTTCTACACAACTCTGGGTTCCTGGGTGTTGAGAACACTCCACAGCCTTGAATTTTATTCGTTAACGCCGTGGTTAAATTTTGCATAGCTTATGCAAAGTGAGATTATGTATTGTGTAACCTTGTAGAGGTAAATAATTTGTCCTTGCCAGTGTCTGAGGTTGGGAAGAGTGCAAACCCTAACGTAACCTTCGACTGGGATGAACTGGGACAGTACGCTTGGCAGTCTTGAATGTTGGCACGGTGGACAGCCCAGCGCTAAGAGTCATAAACTTTCTTCAAGAAATCGAGTTTTTCCCGGAACACGAAGATCTTTTTTGGATCAATGACTGCATGAATTGGACCACTTACTTGAATCACAAAGAATCTCCGAATCGCTACCTTGAATGTTGGAAGGAAAGGAAGAGGAGATGGTGTATAAGTGATGAAGAGAAACATTGATCTGCTTGGTGTTTGTGAGACTCAGACTGATGGGAAGTGTTATGAAAGTCATCACACTTTCAATTGATACATAGTAGTGGACGAGACAGTAGCATCATGTGGGGGGTGATTCCTTTAGCTGATCTGTCGCATAGAATAAACAGTGTTAATCTGATAAACAACGAATTTTAGCTCTCTCATCAAAACGGATATTGTCAAAGGGGATAAGTTTTATCCATGTTTACGTTCCCAAAAGAAAAGGGCCGACAGTGGAGAGGGAATACTTTTACCGATTTGCAAATAGCTAAGGACAGAGAGCCATACCATGACAATATTGTCATAATAGGTGATTATAAAAGGGCAAGTTGACAGGATCAGTACAATTGAAAATGTGAATGGAGCATTTAATATTAGAAGGGAAGAATGCTTCATGTCATAGAATTAATGATTTTGTGTACAAAACCAGAAATGAAAATTTTGATGAACAGTTTTCATCATAAGGAAACTATAAAAATGAAAAGGAAACAGTGCAATTGATGGAAATATGCAAGACAGAGATAAGAGGAGAAGTCCATCCGATTGAATTGAGGATGTAAAGTGAACACCATTTGCATCTTGGGGTTCGAACCCACCGGCTAGTGATGTAAAGGAGGAAGGAAACCAAGCTCTTCAATTATGGTAGGTCATACAAAGGTTCATGGTAAAAAATTAGAATATCAGCCTGGTAAAGAAAACTTCCAGAGAGAATTGAAGGAGAGGAAAAGAAATGTGGAGGAGGGAACAGTGGACAAACAGTGAAGAATTTTTATAGTATCCCATTATAATTATCTGAAAAATATAGAAATTAAAACTACACACTGAAAAAGAAAAGGCAAACTGGGTATGGTTGACTGGAAGAAGTTCGAGAAGCTGTGAAAAAGAAGATGAATTGTTTTAGAAATTGATAAAGACATGGAGAGTTAAAAGAAAGAGAGAGGAGCACGTAACAGCTAGGAGAGAGGTGGAGAGAATTGAAAGAAGAGAGAAAGAAAGAGAACACTTTAAGAAGAATCTACAGAAATTTTGAGGTCAACCTTCTGGGTACGAGAAAACGGATACATATATTTCAAAAGCTATAGGACAGGTCCTACGTAATAAAAGTAAGGAAGGAGAGTTGTTGACTGATCCAATTAAATTTGATTGGAAGGCTATTTCTGATATACTGCTGAATGTTAAAAAATAAGATAAAGGAAAACATACCTGAGAAGGAGATGGCTAGAATGGAAATAGAAAGAGGGTCTATCACACTCTGAAGAGACCGAATATGCAATGGAAAAAAATGAAAAATGGTAAAAATGAGGGTGAGGATATGATTTCTCAGCAGAAATATTGGTGAAAAATGGAAT
>JABUQX010044492.1:60000-62500 GCA_015478945.1 Trachelipus rathkii
TTAATTTAACTGGACGTTTCAGGTATTTCTCGACCCATCTTAGGCAAGTAATTAAAGTTTATAGAAAGTAAAATTAACTAAATTAAAATTACAATTATGAATATGATAAGACTTAAAATATTAAAAATATTAAAATAATTAAAATAAAGTTACTCAGTAATACTAAAACTAAAAGGATAAAATGTATAAAATGAAAACAATAAATTCAAATTGAACTAAAAAAAAAAAAAATACACCAATTCTTAATTGTAATTTTAATTTAGTTGTTAACTTTCTCTAGACTTTAATTATCTGCTGAAGATGGGTCGAGAAATACCCGAAACGTCCATTTGAATTAAAATTGAACAAAGATCATCATCATCATCATCATCATCATCATCATCATCATCATCATCATCATCATCATCATCATCATCTTCTGCCCTTTGGTTCCCAGAATTTGGGGAAAGGTGCGCAAACATCCAGCAGAAACTTAATAGTTAAGTAAAAGACCATGATCTGAGCCGAAGAAGAAAGAGCCCTTACAACCTATAAGAGAAAAGCCGTCACGCCAAAATCCGCCCACAAGCTGTTACACACCGTGACAGTCACTCGCCAATGTCGAGATTCATCACCTGCAACAGGCCCACAACCATGCTCCCTCACATAATCACGCCGTTTACCCTATTATTCATTATTCCTTTCACTTGTTGCAAATTCACATTCTTTACCCTCAGACATTTTTTTTACTGACTCAACCTACTTTTTATTTTTTCTCCCAGTCGGTTGTCTCCTACGTATTCAAAACTATATACCAGCTCCATAATACCCTCATTCATCATTCTAATAATTTTTCTCACACCTAACACGCTCCTAACATAAATCATCTAAACAGACTGAATCTTAGATCTATGAATCTTATTCCACATCATAGTTTCGCTAATGTACAAAAATACCGTTTACAACAAACTCTCATGCAGAACCAGAGCGCACTCAAGACTTAGATCTATTACATTTGCCAAGGATTTAGCTA
This sequence comes from Trachelipus rathkii, assembly GCA_015478945.1. Lineage (NCBI taxonomy): Eukaryota > Metazoa > Arthropoda > Malacostraca > Isopoda > Trachelipodidae > Trachelipus > Trachelipus rathkii. Next base: position 61,013 of record JABUQX010044492.1, read on the forward strand.
GGCCAACCACCTTCCCATCACGCACAACTATTCTTCAACCGGTATCATCCTTTGCCTTTTCATCCAATATATAGCCTAAATATTTAAATTCAGATACTTGTTCCAGTTGCCGACCATATAACAATTTCACAGTGCGGACTCTTCTCACCTACCACCATCACCTTGCTCTTATCAATATTTACTTTCAAACCACTCCTTTTTTTACACAGCTTCCTAAACCTCTCTACCAATCCTCTCAAACTCTCTTCTGATTCACCATAAAGCCAATTCATTTGCATACAATGAGCAAGGCACACTCCCTTTCTTCCTTTCTCCATCAGTCTAGCACTCTTTCCAGCCATCCATACCTTAAATTCTTTCATCACTCTATCCATATACAAATTAAATATTCATGGGAAATAAACATCCTTTGCAATATAATATTAATATAATGTATATAATATTAAACCATTCATTCTCCACTACATTCCTACACACGCTTCACTATCAACATACATACTTTTAATTCCATTCAAATTTCTAACAAAGAAAACTATATATATATCATTAACACCTGCCACAGTGTTCCCTTTTAATCCTGTCACACGCTTGTTACAAGCCCATAAAACCTAAATAAAGTTTTCTGTTCTTCTCCCTCATTTTCTTCAATGTAAAAATTTGATCTATACATCCTCTACCACTTCTAAACGCACATTTTTCCTCAATAATCAACCACTCAGTTCCTCGACTTACACTTTTAATCAAAGGTATATCATATATCTTCCCTACATCACTCAATAAACTATTCCCCTGTGGTTTCTACAGTCTCATTTATCACCCTTATCCTTATGCAAAGGTACTTTTACAGATCTTCTTGTCTTCCAAAAATACACCATCCAGAAACTCTTTGTATAAAAAACTTCCATACCCAATTAATCACAAACTCAACCCCATTCTTGATCTTTTCACCAGTAATTCCATCTATACCTGCTGATTTACCATTCTTCAACAATCTCACTCTACCTATTACCTCCTCAATACTAATTACCTCATTCAAAAAATATCTGCTTCTTCTGATACCATCAAAATCACATGCATTCACCACCACCTCTTCGACAAATCCATTGTTATACAGATTTTTCAAGTATTCCCCACCCCCACTTTCCTCAATGGCAATTTAATAGGTCACGAAAGCACCATCTCTATTCAATATTCTAGGAAGATTTCCTTTACTCTTAACTTTCCGTACATCCTTCCAGAAAAACTTCCTATTCCCTTGCTGATTCGCATTCATCCTCCTTCGAAACTGTTCATATATATATATATATATATATATATATATATATATATATATATATATATATATATATATATATATATATATATATATATATATATATATATATATATACATACATACATACATACATTTCTGCCCCTGGCCCACCTTATTGGAGGGGCCACACCGCCTCCAGAAAGCCGGTCACTGCACTTGGGCGGTTCCACAGG
>JABUQX010044492.1:77500-92500 GCA_015478945.1 Trachelipus rathkii
ATAAAAGTTAATTAAATTAATAAATGGACCAACATCATTTTGGATTTAGTTATTTATTATAAGAAGATAAGAAGAATGATCATTCGGTGGAGTCGGCTCGTATAAGTCAAGAAGGAATGGATCAAGCACCAAAATGGCGTCCGGTAGCTCAGCTGTTAGAGCACTCACCCAACTAAGCGAAAGACCCAGGTTCGTCACTGGTCGGACGTCTGAGTGTGTTACTCTCTTCTTGGCTCCGTCTTGCTCAGACAAAAATTGAGCACACCCCCTCCTAGTTTAGGGCTTTGCGTGTGAGTGGTTGTTAACTGTAATATATATATATATATATATATATATATATATATATATATATATATATATATATATATATATATATATATATATATATATATATATTCTTTCATTCTTTATGCTCCCTACAATCCATACAGATGTATGAAGAGAGCGCAACATGCACAGAAACAGACTAGTAAAAGAACATGACGTAAGTCTAAAGAAAAGTTCCCCCATACCCTCCTCCCATACCCTCAAATGCGGGCCCATCGCAGCAATAATCCATATTAAGGCTTCACTACACTCCTACGAACCCCACTGTCGTGTCTCATCAACCACCTCTTGACCATACAGACAACTATTCCCACTTACAATACCCAGCCATTTAATTCTATTCTCCACCATTTTTTTCGCTTATGCCAAACTGACATTCTTTCTTGACTCAACCCCCACACTTTCTTAATTCTCCCAGCCGATCGATTCTCAGCACACTCACCGCTTTTCATCCGCTTAACCAAACAATTATTATCATCCATATTAAAAACGAAATAAAATTAAAATGATCTGTGGGTAACTATTTTAAATATATTAATTAGAAATTTTAACAATACAGACTTTGATATAAACAAATTTATATCATTGCATTTTGACGTAAATTACATCATATGAAGTAACTTGATGTAAATAAGATCATAGAGAGCGAATCAATATTTTGTACGCTATATGAAGTAGTTCCTTTCCTTTTGTAGTTATTTATTAATTTAAATTAATTAATCTAACTCTTAAAGATTAAAATTTCATTTCAAAATGTTCATTAACAATTTATAATAAACAATTTATTCACAAGTGAAATATATTTGTTTTTTCCTTTGATATATAGTTACTCAGTCATTGTCATTTGGTTGATAGAATTGTGGTGCTTGGATATAATTTGGTTTTCTCTGTATTCACTTAAGAAAGAATCAGAGCTTTGTTAATATTAGCACCGACATCTCTCATGATACACTGCATATCATCTGGAGATAGGTTCCATTTCGTCAGCATTATTAAACACGTCACTGAGATATTCATCAGTGTGTGAGGTTCAGTGATGGGGTCAGCGCACAACAAAAAATTTTGACGTTTGAAATCACTGTCTCCGTATGAATAGTCAGAGAGACCATAGAAACTGCTAATGAAATATCTGACCATACGTCGTTGGAGAAAACTAACTTTTATGATTGTTTGGAAGAGGTTATTATAACTGAAACTCTAGTTTTAACGCCTTCATACATTTTCTCACAAACAATTTTTTTGACGTAGTATGTAGAAAGGAACCGATACTTTCATTAGTCGTGTACAGCCAAGAATTTCAACGTGAGAAAACGAAAGATCGTCCATTACTATTACATCTGAAAATTTACTATCCATCCTTTTAGCCTTTCAGAAATAATATACTTCATTCTTAAATGTGGAATTGGAGATCCTTTCCTCTTTTATTTATTTTCCTTTCTACATCTTCCTTATGTTTGCTGCTTAGATAGTTTTAAGTCTTAACCCAGATGTTAATCTTCCTTTCCAAGAATAATTACGCTTGCAAAGTGTACGGTTTGAGAGCGATGTCATGGGAAAAACAATATCGAACCAATAAAACAATCATTAAACAAGGATAATGAACAATATAAAACCACTCCGGATAAGGATGATATTGCAGAATTGTTTCAACAGTTGATTTCGAGCGAAAATACTCACAAGTACGAGCCTATCAATATTAATACTGATAGATTATGACTCAAATTATTGTCACTACCTTGAGACGCCGACATTCTAATCAATTTCTCACAAAAGTTGCTAAATTTTCTAACAAGTCCCATTAGAACATTTTCTGTACGCATTCCGAATGTTCGAGTGATTGCAAATAATTTATTTTTAATATTTTGCGAATGCCAAAGTCAGTGAGAATATTTAAAAACATGCCAATATACATACATATTGCTATACATATATATATTATTGGTTAAAGATGTTTATATTACATATATTACATATTACAGTATATATATTATATTATTACATATTATATTATATTATTTGGAGTTGGCCCCTGCATTGGAAAAGAGTTATATACATACATACATATTATATATGTTATTATTGGCTATATTATTATATATATATATATTATTATATATTGATTAGTAACTCATATTATTATTATATATATATTATATATTATTATTATTACACTTCATTTATACAATACAATATACAATACAATATTGTTATTACTGTTGATTATTACATATTGTTGATATATACATAAACATAGTTATTATATATTATTACATGTTGGCTATGATATTATTATTATTATTGGTTATATATATATTGATATATATTATATATATATATATATATTACAAATTATATATATATATATTATATATTAAGATATATTATTATTATTACATATGTATGTTATTATTATTATATTATTTATATTATTATACATTATTATTATTATCTTCTCTATATATATATATTATTATTATTATGCTATTATTATATTATTATATAGATATATGAGTTATATTATATATATATATATTATATATGGATATTACATATATTATTAATATATTATTACATATATCATATACATATATATATATATATTATACATATATATTATATATATTGTTGGTATATACATATATATTACATATTCTGTATATATATATATATATATATATATATATATTATATATACATATATTATATACATATTACATATATACATATATAGTTATTATTGTTATTATATATGATATAAATGTATATATATATATATATATAAGGAAGAGTATGATGTTATTGTTATTACTATTGCTATTATATATTATTATTATTGTTAAATATTGGTTATTATTATTATTATATACGGTACATATATATATATATATATATTATTACATATTATATATTATTATTATATATATATTATTATTATATATATACATATATATATTATTATTATACAATGGATATGGAAATGGGTACATATATGCATATACATATACATATATATATTATTATTATTATTATTATTATACATATTATTGTTATTATTACATTAATGCAGGTATATATATTATTAAAGAAGAGTATATATTACATTATATATATATATTGAAGATATACATACATATATATTATTATTATTATTACATATTATTATATACATAATTATATATATATATATATATTATTATTATATTATTATATATATATTATTGTTAGATATTATATATACATATATTATTATTATATATTACAAATTATTATACGGTGTATATATATATTATATATTATTATTATTATTATTACATATATTACCTGGTATATATATATATATTATTATTAGAGTTTTTGGCTGTATTATTATTATTATATATATTATTATTGTTATGTTATATATATATTATTGTATATTATTATTATTACCTATATAATATATTATATATATTACATATTACATATATATACATATTATTGAAGAGTTATTATTAACATATATATATATATATTATTATTATTAATATTATTGGCTACATATATTAGCTATAGAAGAGGTTGAAGAAGAAGGATATACATATTATTATATTATTATTATACATATATTATAATTTTATTATTGTATTATATCGATTATGGATGTTGTTGTTATTATTATCGGTATATATATATATTATTATTATTATTATTACATATATATTATATAATATTACATATATACATATATTACATATATATTACATATATATATTTAGGGATGTATCGGAACCAGGTTCCGGCCGGAACTTTTTTTTCGGGTTCCGGTTCCGGCCGGAACTAACCGGGACTTTTTCTACTTTTTTCAAATGTCTTTCTTAATAAAATCAGTAATTGATTTGTCATTTACCCTCAGTTATGATTATGCATAAAAAATAATATAGAAAATTGATATATGTGAACAAATATCATGATAAAATGACCTTCGACTCTATACTTCGAAAACTCTTTTAAATATGAAACAATATTTTCACAATCGAACGGGTAGCTTTACCTAGAACGGGTGTTGTTTTTTTTTTTTTTTTTATTTATTTGAGATTTTAAATTTTTTTTTTTTTTTTTAGACATTGCTTTTTTAATTATTATTTTTTATAAATTAGTTAATAATCCTAATTACCTAATTAATAATGCTTAGTAAATATAATTATTTAGTTTAATTAAGATTTAAATTATATATATATATATATTAGTAGTAGTAGTAGTTATAAAGAGTATATATATATATATATATATATATATATATATATATATATATATATATATATATATATATATATATATATATATATATATATATATATATATATGTAGGGCGCACATAAAACAGGCCACATCTACGAAAAAAGGAATATCAATAATAAATCTACCGACCTACGTACGTACGTCAGGTCTAATCCAAATAGTAGTATAGTAATAGGACAATAATAGGACACCTTTACCTACGGTTTAATTAACAGAGCAGGAGATTTAAAGTCTATATTCGAAATGTTCTCCGTCAAGAACAAAGTAAAGTTCTGCATGTTAAGGCATGTTATTGAAAACATTTCTCAATACACGTTGTGGGATGTTGGAAATCTCTTGACGTATGTTTTTCAATGTGTCAATTGTTCTGGGATTGTTGTGGTAGACTCTAGATTTTAGAAATCCCCACAGGAAATAGTAACATGGTGAGAGGTCGGGAGACCGGGGAGGCCACAACCCTTGCTGATGGTCCATTCCTCAGTAAAAACGGTATATGGTAGTCAATGACAGATCCGACGTATGGCAGGTGTCCCCATCTTGCTGGAAATATGCATAACGCTTTTCGTTTGGAGTTAACTGTGCAGAGAAATCACTATAGACCTGTAGGTAAACATTGGTAATCACAATTTCATTTAAGAATACTGGACCGATTATTCTGTTACCAGAAAGAGCACACCAAACACCAACTTTTAAATCGTGCAATGGCATTTGCAGGGACTCGTGTGGGTTCTCTGTAACCCAGTTTCGACAGTTTTGGGAATTAACGTAACCCGACAGATGAAACCAAGCTTCATCCGTTGAAAAGAAGAGAAACGGATCAACATTTCCCCCAGCAACATTCTCTAGCAACCAATTACAGTAAGTTTTACGCTTACACTTATCCGCTTCTTTTACTTCATGAACAACAATCACACGGTAGGGTTTCATTTTTAAGCCATGAAGGATGCGTTGACATAATCTGCATGATACTCCACATTGTTGTCAGGACGTACGGTCGTAGGTAGTTAGGTAAATATTTTATTGATAATCATTTTTTCGTAGATGGGGCCGGTTTTATGTGCGCCACTCTATAATATATATATATATATATATATATATATATATATATATATATATATATATATATATATATGCAGTTATATATATATTATATATATATATATATATATTTAGTCTATATTTAAAATTATATATATATATATATATATATATATAGTTTTTTTATATACTGTATAATATCTGAGTACTCTAATTTTATTTATTTCTTTATTAAAAATGACTTGAAACAACATTGATGAATTTACTTATTTTGTAGATGAAATATACTAAACATTAATTAGGATTAATTATGAATTTAGAAAAAAAGTGGCCTAAAAAATAAAAAATAAAAAATTAAAAAAATCAAAATAAATTATGATATATAACCAAATAAATTTAGCGAACACGCACCTACCGGCGAAAAGTCGCAGGCGCATAGGCGCAATAGGTCCGGCGGCATAGGCGCAGGCGTTCTCAAAAAAATTATAGACGTGCCAAGCACTATTATTATTATTATTATTAATATTATTATTATTATTATTATTATTATTATTATTATTATGATTATTATTATTATTATTATTATTATTATTATTATTATTATTATTATTATTATTATTATTATTATTATTATTATTAAAAGAAATTAACTTTAAAGTAGAAACTACTACAAAACAAAATATTAACTATACTGTTTAAGCAAAATATTTTAAAATTTTTAAAACCAGATTCCACAATTTTCTTACTTAAAATTGAACTTATTTAAATTTTGAAATGTTGTGGTGTAGGAAAATAAGTTGCTCTCCGTGTTGTCCGTCATCTCTATTCTCAAACACGTTACCCGCTTCTGAAAAAGTTTTTTATTTACATTAACCTTCACCACCTTATGTAAGCTGCGTTCACATGTGTCCTATTGATTAGAATCAGTCATTCCATCATTGTCTGGATTCTACCACAGTACCTGGGTGCTGTTGTAGCATGGTTGTAGCATGCTGTTAAAGAAAATTGAAAGATAACAAAAATTTTGATGCAACAAAAAAACTGATATTAACCAAAAATTTTTAGCTATCAACTTTAACTAAGGATAAAAATTAATATTTTAAATTTCTGTAAATCTTTCAACAGGGTATTAATACAGTCTTCGAAGTAACATTTTTAATATTTTTGGCATGAATAGAAAACTAGAAAACAAATATAAAATATATAGAATAACACAAAATACATAAAAAATGGTATATAAAAGATATAAAAAAAAAAATAACTTGAACCTGACAAAATAAAGTACATTTCAGTAAGGAAACACACCACTAACAAAATTTGTATACTGGATTTCATAGCAATTTACGTAATAAACACTCAGAAGTTACATTTGCAATACTTAAAGTATTATATAATTCAAAGATGACAAAATAAAGTACATGTCATAAACCAAACACCTCACTTACATAATATTTGTCCTTTACTACATGTATATCATAGCAGTTACGATCAATGCAAGAAGATAATACTTTTGAAACAACTTTCCTTGCAAGGTTTCAAGATTTCGAATGCATGCAAGTGTTCATCAAACGCAATGCTTTCACAATATCGGCCAGTAAATAATATTTCTGAGGAATTTAATGCAATATAACCTATTAGAAAAAATAAAGGTTCATCATTTTCTAATGATGCCAATATACAATAATCTTTTTTATATGCAACACCATTCATATTAACGTGTAAATAAATATTAAAATTCTCTACTAAATTCATTACATTTTTTGGAATGTTAATATCAAAAACATTTACAGGTTTTCTACATTCAAATTCATCGTTAAAGAATTTCTTTGAAACTAAACTATAAGAATATTTGAGTTGATATTTAATACATATTGTTTTCAAAATATTTTTTTTTTTAGAATTACTTGAATTTGCCATTAGTTTTAATTCTCTATGCTTGGCCTCGAATCTCATGCACCAAAGATGAATCAAAGGTCCATATAGAATTAACATTCTTGGATAGTGCACCATGAAATGATGCTTTGGCTTTAAAGTTGAGGATGAAACAGCTTTAAAAAATTTGCTTAAATAATAAAAATTATGAAAAACTTTAAGATGCAAAATTAAAGAATCAATTGATGTTAAATTGTTTTTGCAATGATAGCAAATTACGTACATAATCTAAATATTTATATTAACAATTTTAAATTTTAGCACTAGCCTATTTTTTAATCTGAAATCTCGTCTGTATTGCTTGATGTTAAATCTGAACTTAACTCAAACTTCTGTAGCAGTTTTATCCCACTGAGTATTAATGTTATTAAAATATTTTTGAATGAACAGCCACACGGTTTCGCATTCTGGAGGATACATTGCGTGCAGCACGTGAAACAACTTGAGGCATATGTCAACAGCTTTCAATGGAGATTCAGCTGAGTATGTAAAAATATCTAACACAACATATGAAAAGTGACTTCTCCTTGAAAAATCAAAAATGCCTGAAGAGGAAGACTTAAATCCTTCATCTTTGCTTGCCTAGTCGCAGTTAGTGGAGCAATTTCTTCGGCAGTCTGCAAAAAAATATATTAGTTCATTATTGTTTTCCATAATGGCATTATTTAATGTAAATAACAAATTGCTTAATTTGGTTTTCATAAGGGAAAGATTAACTAAAAATATAGCATAATAAAAGAAAGATATTCGGCTGAAGCGAGAAGAGTGGTTCCACACAGATAAATAGGTTCCCACAGATAAAGAAGTTTAGATGGGAATTGTTTGTGGCTGGGCTTTCATTTCGACTTATGTCATATTCTTCTAACGAACTTTATATTCCGTGCATGTTACGCATTCCACTCTTAAAAAGAATAAGAGAAGATAAAGAAAGAAAGAAGTCGCTGCTAACCAATTCTAACTTCCATTCTTATATTAGTTCACTCATAATATATTGAATATTTATTTCGCAAGTATATTCAATAATTAAATTATAATTCAAATTTTCACTCTAAACGATTCACTTTTCTTCTGGCTTGATCATTTGTAGACGTTATCCTTCAGAAAAGCTTAAAGGTTTCTTTAAATGTCAAACACTAACACAAAATCATTTCAATGAGACCACTACAGACTACACACACACACTCCAAACATACCCCTATGTCTTCTATTAACTTGTGAAGTCAGGGAAACTTAAAACTAATTTACCTTTACATGAGCAACAAAAGATTCTTGCATTTCCAATTTCGATGGCTTCCAAAACGTTCCCTTCGTTTTTATTGAGATTCGATGCACTTTTAGTAGTAAAGGTAAAAGAAACAAAATAACAGCATCTTCTCCTATATATATATATATATATATATATATATATATATATATATATATATATATATATATATATATATATATATATATATATATATATATATATATATATATATATATATATAAGTGATGTACCAACTCCGAGTCCAACAATTAGGTATATGTGTTAGTAATACTTTCTTTAGGCACAAGAGTATTTATGAGTGTATGAAAGTTGGTATAAGAAGAGAAGGCAGCGAAGTGAAAAGCATGACTGACTTGGTGTTGGCAAAGAAGTAGATGGTGAAGTATGTAATGAATGTGAAATCAGTCATGGGTTGGGGATGGAAATATCAGATCATGTTTTATGCAAGATTAAGTTAGTGCGGGCATGGACGAATGAGAAATGAGATAAGGAAGGAAGTAGGGAGAATCAGGAGTGAAAAGCTAAGGGAACAGGATTGTAAGTAAAAATATGTGATAGCACTGGCGAATAAATCATTTGAGTGTAAATAAGATTAAAGTGAGCAAATCTAGACGCAAGTGAAAGAAGTGTGTAAATAAGATGAAAGTGAGCAAATCTGGACGCAAGTGAAAGAAGCCAGAATTTGTAGTGCAAAATAAGTGTGTGGAAGTGCCAAAATTGGCAGTATGAATATTATAAGTGAGTTGTGGAATGATGAAGTGCAGCTAGCTGTGGAAAGTTAAAAGAAAGCCTGATTGAATGTGTTAAACGCTAATGATCAAGTTTCGAAAGAAAGGTGTGTGCAAGTGTATAAGCCGAATAAAAATGAAAGACTAAAAGTTGCATTAGTCGGAGGAAATAAATAAATGAACAGTTTTGAAGGAAGAAGAATGGAGATATACAAGGGAATAGGAAGTTGTTTTGGAAGGAAGTACGAAAGGGAAGCTTTCAGAGAATATGAAATGGGATGGTAATTTTTGTGAATGTTGAAATGGATATGAGGAGTGTGGATAGAACACTTAGAAAATCTGCATAACATTGGTAGAAATGATGAAATGATGGTGAATGTATGTGGGGGTTTGAGGGTGTAAGAAAAACTGGTATTTTGGGATGAGGTCATTAGTAAGGAAGAGTTAATAGGTAGAGAGAAAATTGAAGAATGGTAAATCAGCAGGTATATATGGAATTACTAGTGAAATTATTATGTATTCGAGGCAAGATTGTAACTGATTGGATTTGGAAGTTATGTAATAGAGCGTTTAATAGTGCCTTTAATAGTGCCTTAAAAATAAGGGTAAGGGAGAAAAATGAAGCTAGGAATTATAGGGTACTAGTTTACTAACTATTGTAGGAAAGATTTATGCAGGTATATTGGTTGATAAAGTGCGTCGAGTGACTGAGGTACTGATTGGTGAAAAGCAAGATGCGTTAAGAATTTGCAGAGAATGTGTTGACCAAATTTTTGCGTTTCAACAAATGAGTGAGATGATGAGAAAGAACATTATATTTGGGTTTATTTTGACTTATCATACTACTCAACTGCACTTTATTTTCCATGTATGTTACGTACTCTACTCCGATTAAGAATAAAAGAAGCTAAAGAATTTGATATATATATATATATAAAAAAAAAAAATATATATATAAAAATATATATATATATATATATATATATATATATATATATATATATATATATATATATATATATATATATATATATATATATATATATAATCAAAATGCCCATACTTGGTATTATCACAAAGAACAATATACATAATACTTATCAACTTGCCTTCAGAACCTTGGGAAATAACCGATTTCAAATGACATAAATTGGTCTTATCTTTAATTCTTTGGAGCATTATTCATTTAATGCTTTCTTTATTCATCGACCATTTACAATAGAAGTTGAATTTGGATCCAAACATCATTGTAAAATCAATGTTTATCTGTAAAGGTATATGAGAAATTGCAGTTAATTTAACTATTTTAACTTTAAAGTATTTTTTGCGAATAAATAGGTGGAGGTTAAGAATTGTTTACGAAATTGGGTTGCTGCAACAAAGAGGAGGGAAAACCACTTCCATAAGAAAATGTTGATTTGATTACCAGAAATAGTAAGAGAAAAAAACACTATTAAATGAAACTGTTCTCACTCTACCAGTAAAATTAGGTTAATAAAAGCATACTCACTAAAATATGTCCCATAGGGTGTTCAAGGATGGGCCATTCTTTTAGGGTACTTTTGATAAGTTTTTCATCTCGCAAACGAATACTCGTAATTCTACTTTTTGAAGTAATTTTCCAATACTGCTCGACTTTGTCCCAAGGTTCCTTGTTGTACATTAGCCACTGCCGTAGCTTTGTGTACTCCTCTTCAGAACAAGTCTCTGAAATAAAAGTGAAATAAAAAAGTGAGAAGAAATTTTTCATTTTAGCCTAAAACATTTACATTTGAAAATTATTAATTTCTAAAATACTTCTTACAAAATATTTATTAAAAATACTTCTTACAAAATATTTATTAAAAATGTTATTGAAATGATGAATCCATGGTCCTTCTTACCTTCAGCTGAAAATAAATCAAAATCGTTATCTTCATTTCCACAATTTTTATTTCTAACGACGTTACAGTTTATTCCTACTTTGCGGAATTTTCTTCTCATATTTCTAAATCTTTCAATTAAATTTTCCTTTTGCTCTTTTTTGATATTTACCATCTGTTTGAGCAGGAATGAAATAGGTGAAAGAAAGCTCTGTTGGAAAACTTTCCAATATGAAATGTGAGTATTCTTCCATTTTCTCATATATATATATATATATATATATAGTATATATTATTATTATATTATATATATAATTATATATATATACATATATATATATATTATTATTAAGAAGAAGATATATATAGCAGAAAGAACAAAATACATATATTACTATTATATATAGATATATATATATATATATATTATATTAATATTTATATATATATATATATATTAAAGTTTGCGTGATTATAAAATTTCCGTAATGTATGTTCTGAGTGGCGTAAAAAGAGACCTAAAGGCAGTATAGTAGCTGGTTTAGCGAGTGGCCCATTACCACTTATCCTCCCAAAAGGAATGCTTATGCATGCCTTGGACTGGGTCGCGATCACTGTAAGCGGACTTGTATTTCTCGGCAAAACTGTGTGACTCGTTTAGGGACTTGAAAATAAATGTAAGAGGAATAAATGTCAAGGAAAAGTGGAGTGGTGACGAATGTATTAAGAAGCAGAGTTTGATCTTTCTTGGCCGTAACAAAGATGGAAAAGAAATTAAGATGAGTGTTGTGGAGTGAAATGTGTATATGTTGGAGTAAAAAGGAAATGAATTACACTTCCAGGAAATGAATCTCACACTGATGAGATGGCAAAGTGAGTACAAATTGCGCTGTTATGAAACTTTATGGTGGATGATTTGAGTGCGATGGGTTCGAAATGGTAAAGGTATTAAGGGATTGGCTTGCGGCTGGGCTTTTATTTCAACTTATGTCAACTCTATACCTTAACTATATATTTTCCGTGCATGTTACCAACTCTACTTTGAAAACAAATAAGAAATTATATATATATGTATATATATATATATATATATATATATATATATATATATATATATATATATATATATATATATATATATATATATATATATATATATATATATATATATATATAAAAGGTGATGGTGGTGAATGAAGAAGTGAAGAAAAACTCCGTGTCATACTGTGTTGGATTGAGAACAACTAAAACAAGTATCTGAATTTAAAGATTTTGCCAATGTGTTGAATGAAAAGGGAATGGATGATGCAGAATGTGGAAGGAAAGTTGCAAGTGGCAGGAAGGTGGGTGGTGCAATTAGATCTTTGGTGAATGATAAAGGCTTAAATCTTGAGTGCATTAGGGTTTTGCATGGTGTGGGTGCAAGCTGTGCAAATGGATAATCTTAGGGGTGGGTTTTCGGAACGACAGCCCTCCAAACTCAGAGTAGGAATTATGGAGAAAATGATATATATATATATATATATATATATATATATATATATATATATATATATATAGCATATATATATATATATATATATATATATACGTTATACGGTTATATATATATATATATATATATATATATATATATATATATATATCAATTACTTGCACGATACGTATTCCTGTTCTAGAAAGTAGTCAACAATAAGTTCTACTAAATCATCTCGGTGATTTCTCTCTAATCTATGGTTTACTTCATAGGACCTCATAACTAGTTTCCCTTTGGCTCTTGTGGTACGCCAAAGAAAAAATAAATAGTAAATAATAAATCCAAAATAAATAATGTTCTACGATCTATACACACACGCATATATATATATATATATATATATATATATATATATATATATATATATATATATATATATATATATATTACTCATCAAAATTAACGCACCACAAGGGTACGTGGAGAAGGAAGGGTAGAAATGGTTGAAGAACGCATGGAAGACACTTTATTGACAATGATAATAACTTGGTGGATTCCTCCCCCAGAAACCGTAGGTTGATAGAGTGTGAGGGCAAGGTGCAGCCAAAGGGTCTCGCTGTAGGGGTTCGGCGCTGCAAACACACTATGTTGGTACGTGTTGGCGACGGCCGCGGCAAAGTTGGGTCTCCATACCGTGTATGACCCCCTCTGGCACTGATGACTGCCTGACACCGTCCTGGCATGCTCTCAATGAGAGTGGGCGAATGTCCTGACAATGATTTGATCCCATACGTCGTACAAGTGCCTGTCGCAAGTCCGGGAGGATCCGTGGAGGGCGTTGCAGCTGTCGATCCGACGTTCCAGGATATCCCACAAATGTTCGATTGGGCTGAGGTCCGGACTATTGGACACTCCAACGCCGTAATTTGAACTGTCCTAAGGTAGTCCTATATTGGGCCTTGTGTGGTCTCTTGCATTGTCATGCATTAGGATGAAAAAGTCACTGATGTAGGATAGGGCACGACATATGGTTCGAGGATGTTCAGGATATAATCTTACGGTTAAGAGTGCCTCCATCGAGTGTGATATGTGTAACCCGTAGGCCCAGATAAAGAGATGCCTCTCCAGACCATAACCGACCCACCTCCAAAACGGCGGCACCTGCAGCACATTGTATTGCGCGAACCCTCTCCGTCGGTCGTCGGTATACTGAGCACGCCTGTCCGAGGCGTACAGAGACACTCGACTCGTCCGTAAAGAGCACCTTGCCCAATCATCGACCGTCGAATGGATGTGTTCTCGGGCAAATGCCAGTGCGCAATCCCTTCGATATGCCGTGGTGTGCGGTGGACTCCATGGCAGCCCTGGCCTGGTAATTTGTTTCGCAGGCGTCGACGCACTGTATTGTTACTTACCCTGGTGCCGCGTACTCCGCCAGCTGTATCTGCAGATGTCGTGCTGCTGTTGTGTGGCGTCTCGGGTAGCTCTCGTAATGCACACAGACGTAGAAATCGGTTTTCCAAGGGTGCCATGGCCCTGGGCCTACCCTGTCCTCGCCGGCGATCATGTGTCAGGGTTTCCTGGTACCATTGGACCACCCAATCGTTGTGTGCGCTACATCGAACTGTCAACTGCGTCTGGTACCCAAACCCTTCTGGCGTGGGAGTGTTGCTACCCGCACGCTCTGATCTCTTGACAGTTGACGCACTATCCTCCATGTTTATCGAAGTCGCTTCGCGCTACAATGATCACCTCGCCAGATTATGCACTTCACCGACATAACCTTCCACCCCACCTCCCAGGTCTAGTCAACGTGGTTTATTTTTCCTAAATTTGTCGCGGTGACGGCCGAAATACTGCAGCGAATTCTCTACGGGGTGTTACATAGTTACACTGATGCTGTCGTCTGTGTTGGTGTGGGGTTTCATGGGGTTAGGGGCCTTCCCGTTCCTGCGAGTAACATGTCCCTAGTGGTGCGTTATTTTTGACGAGTAGTATATATATAGTATATAAGTTATATATATATATATATATATATATATATATATATATATATATATATATATATATATATATATATATATATATATA
>JABUQX010044492.1:100000-103821 GCA_015478945.1 Trachelipus rathkii
TTATTATTGGTTATTGTTATTATATATATATATTAGTTGTTATTATATATATATATATATATATATATATATCCTGCCCAGTGAAATTCAGCCACGCTTCACTGATATAGTTATATATATATATATTACATATATATATATATATATATATTAGTATATATATATATATATATATATATATATATATATATATATAGGTACCGAGCTGATACTGTAGCATTAGCATCGACTCTGCAGGCGTCGAGGCTTTCATGGATTCTACTAAAGTCTTGGACGAAAATACCTTCTGCGGGGTGGACAGTGGCCAAAATATTTCAGAGCTGGAGGCAGTGAGAATTATTTAGGTGAGGACCTTAATGGACTGCTGGAAGCGAACTAACACCAGCACTCCTCTCACCAAGGACACTTCCCTTTCAGCATAGGCAGAATTTGTTGAACTTGTTCATAAAATATAATACACCTCTCCCTAGTTCCGCTGCTGTAGAGCGAATATTCAGTATTTTTGGAGATATTTTGAGGGCAAAGGGGTCAGCTTTAACTGCTTTTAATTTTGAGCAGCTAATCTTTTTGATGAAAGGTAATATATGGATCTCTTGTCCTTTTTTGAAGAAGACATTTAGGAGGAAGAGGAAAATCTTCAGATTTTGTAAATATTCATTCAATTTTTCATGTAATATTAGAAATAAATTTTTTGTAAGGATATATACTATATACTATTTAGTATTTAATATTATAACCTTTTGTGAAGTCGCACATTATTAGCGGAAAAACGTGCGGACGTGCGGACTTCGATGGCGGATGTTTGATGGTCTGAATAGTGCGGAGGAGCGCTAGCGGACTACGTTTTTCGAGGTGCGAGGCAAGCGCTAAAGGATCGTCCCTAAACGAGCGTGCCCACCCCCCTGGAAATATATAGCAGCAGGCAGCATATATGTTAGTTGCTGTTGCTATATATATAAGTGCGCGAAGGTTATTGCTATATATATATATATATAATATATATATATGATATATATATATATAGTTGCTATATATATATATATATATTTTTTTTTTTTTTTACAAGGCCGTAGACAGTGGGGTCAGAGTTCAAACCCCCGAAAATATTTAAGTTATCAAAATTTTTCGATGACTTAAGTCTCTTAATTATTTCAAATTCAGGTTCAAACCTCGAGTACTTACTAAGTTATCAAAGCTGATGACTTAAGTCTCTTAATTATTTCAAATTAATAAAAATGATACTATTCAAAGCAAAATTAAGAGTATATATTTTATTAATAGAAATGAGAAAAAAATTTGTAGCGTTGGTGAATATTTTTAGTTTATGGCTGTTGTTCTCATATATATATATATATATAGCAGCATATATATGTGAGAAAGAGTATATATATATATATATATATATATATAGCAGCATATAGTTAGCAGCATAGCAATTAGAAATATATTCAAAAAGTTAAAAAAAAATATATATATATATATATATATCAGGGACTTAAATGTAAGTTTTCTAAGTTTGCAGATGAAACCAAAGTGGCTACCTTAGTAAGGAATAATGATGGATTTATAATGATTCAAAATGATCTTGATAAACTTCTTAGGTCGACAGGCAAGTGGAAAATGAATTATTAATAGTGAAAAGTGTAAGGTGGTTCATTTAGGTAACTCAAATGAAAGTACGATAAGGAATGGGGATTGGCTTGAGTCTCTGGACCAAAAAGAAAAAGATTTAGATGCGAGTATAAGCAGCAATCTGAGAGTAGGTAATCAGTGTTTGGAAGCAAGGAAGAAAGCTAATAAGATTCTAAGTATGGTTTCCAAAACTAAGAAAGTTTAAATAGCTGTATAATAGCTATTTTAGATCAGTATTAGAGTATTTCGCACAAGTTTGGGCCTCTTATTTAAGAAAAGACCTAGGTATGCTGGAGAGAGTGTAACGTAGTGCAACAAGGATGATTTCTGGCTTTGAGGGTAAGAGCTATGAGGAGAGGCTGAAAAGTTTGGAATGTTTTCTTTAGAAAGGCGATTTCTCATAGGGAAAATGATACATGTCTATAAAATATTTACATGCATTGATAATACTGAGATCAACAAATTCTTTATATATCCACGGACAGGAGACCGGGGGATACAGTAAGAAAATTAGGAAGACGTGTAATCTTGGTGTATGAAATCATTCATTCTGTAAGAGTGTTGTAAATTTTTGTAATAGTTTTCCGCAGGAGGTTGTTGGGTGTGACTCACTTGCAACATTAAAGAAAGAATTGGAAGGATATGGATGGTTTGGGCATCATATAGTATATTCTGACGTAGCCAAATTGGCGGGTTTTTAGTTAGTTATTAAAACAAACTGCATGTTGTAGCTACCGGTATCACAATAAAGTTATTAAAGCTTGTATTGTGGTTAGCATGAACCTTAGCTATAGTTTTTGCTTTTGGTAGTAGTTGGAGTATATATTATATTGGCCTTTGTTTAGGAAATTGACAGGCCTTAGGGTGTGGTGTTGGTTGTGTATGTTGCATGGGCATGTGTTTGATAAATATTTAGTTGACTGGGACAGTCTCGATAGACCCATGTGGCTTCTAACTGTTTCTTTGTTTCCTTATCTCTATCGGAGGTAATACTACGAACTTTGATATAAATAGTGACTTTCTGATTGGACAACGATATGATAGCGCAAAAGCAATGAAGAAATGTTTTAGAGGTGTTTAAGCGGTCGAAAATATCCAGCAGCGTTAGATGTTCATTGCTGTGCACATCCATGTGATGTACAACACATCAGAAACTTTATGGCACATCGAATGCAGCTATATGCTATTTTAGATTGCCAAGACCGACTACTAGTTTAATAGGAAAAAAATAGAAAATATTTTCCCAGACACAAAATGGACAAAACTCGCACGAATGGGCGAAACAAGGTTGGTGGAAAATTTCGATGAATTGTTACGATCTAGTGAAATTTTTAAAGCAATGTTGAAGCTTAAGAGGAGCTTGAATGGATCAAGATATTAAACCTTTTTAAAAAAAAAGATCTTTTCAAGTCTGTAAGCAAAAGCTAATTTGTTAAAAGTTTATTTATTTGTATTTAAATCTATTCTCAAACACTTTTTCATTATGTATTACAATGCATTCTCCATAATTAGTGACAGCAACTGCTCTTAATCATAATGAAAATGTGATGTTTGTTTTGAAGGATTTTCAAGTAAAAATCAATGAAACATTTTGGAAGCTGGAACAGAACTTCCGCTTTCTGATAATAAAGAAATGATGATTCCTCTTGTGAGAATCAATGTAAAATGAAAAGGTATAGGGCAACTGATTTGATTTGATCGGGCTGATTGGGGGGCATTGCGTCGCTTCTACGCTAACTATAATTGGAATGACTGCTTCTGACTCTGATGACGCTCGGCTTCGCCACTGGGCGGTGGAGCTGTAATCGTTGACGGATGAGCAGGTTCATTCCTTCTTCGACTAAATCTTTCTCTCCTCATAATCCATGGTTCGGTCGTGCCTGTTCTCTGGCCATTCAGGCTAGAGACAGCGCTTATCGGGAGTGGAAAATTCTTGCTTATCACTCGCTAATTTTCATTCAGCTAGAAATCGTTGCAGGGATACTTCGACGAGCAAACCGCGGGCTTTCATCAAACGAAAGTGCTCTTACCTCCTTGGTTCTCCTACTGACAAATCTTTCTGGCCTCTTGCCAAAAATAACACTAACAACTGTAAGTTCTAAGTTGGAAGCGCGCACGAAAACGCGAAAGCGTTTCACGATAAATAAACGGTTAAACACTCCGCATCTGAAACTGAACGAAGTACACCG
>JABUQX010044493.1:0-17500 GCA_015478945.1 Trachelipus rathkii
GAAGAGAATATAACACCTCACACTCAAATAATATATAATGGAAACACAAAATAATAATAAAAATAAAAAAAAATAGAATCAGTATTTGCTTTACTGATTTTGTTGGTTAAATTGAACATTGAAAAAGCAAAATTATATTTTTATAACACTATTATAATCAATAAAAAAAAAAAGAAATTACACAAAAGAAAAAAAGAATTACCACTACTAACAATAATTAATATATAATAAGACTATAATTTAAATAAAATAAGGCAATTAATAACAAAAAAAATACATAAGACGACTATCCATACGATCATAGTCGCGTCTGGGACAAGGAGCGAGACTCGCATAGACTCAAAACAAAAGCCAAACACACCGACCTGAACTCCTATGAAACAACCATCCGGCGAGAAAACGCCACATCCCAATCAACCAAACCTCATACGTGACAAAATCACACTCATCTCCATCAACTCTAATTAAAATAATATAATTCATTCATTAAGCCATTACATTTTGATAAACAACTACTTACCTCCCATCAAATTGGTGACCACCTGAAAAGTTAGTACCAATGAAAAACCAGCCCGAGAAACATCATACAAATTAAAAAGTTTCTTTACTGACAGAGGCGCAACAATAAAAACTGTTCGTCATCCGTGCCGCCTGTACAGTTACAAAAAAAGCTTACAAGGTTGCGACACAACTGCCATATAAAGATACAGAGTGGATCAGACAGACCTATCATCAAGTGACCTATAAATGTAACACATAACCTAGCTCACCTGACACTGAACCACCGCATAATTTCAGGACCGGAGAGCGGAGTGGCACTTCAAACGAACGAGCCCCATATAGAGATCAATGGAGAGCGAAGTCCATGTGGCGTCTGGGGCGGGGACTCGTCTTCCCCATGAAATCTAAGACCAGCACTACGAGGAAGAAAAGAGACTAAATCAACTACGGATGACACACAAGCTGCACTCAAACAATCCCCCAAAAAAAAAACCAAAAAAAAATCCAAAAAAAAAAAACACATCATCATCAAAAAGCATACAACACAATAAGTCAAAATCCTAATTATGAAAAGGTGTTATTCAAACAGCATTTAACCCACTTCAACTATGGGAGTGACGAACACTGAAGTGACCATGAACACTCACGAATCCATCAACTCTGTTCGGCTCATCTTGCGCAAACTAGTACCAAAACTAAAACCAAGATATCCATAGCACTTCTGCGGATTGCGAGCAAAAATGCAGTAAAGAGTCCAAACCCAGAGGGTCGAGCCCAAAATATCACTCAGTGAGACCTAAATCTCGCTGCACCGCACAGCTACTTAACATGAACAAGTGACAAGACACATAATTTATCAGAGAACACGGAGATGAGCGGAAGATGTGCATCAAAGCAGGAGCATTGTCACTAAGGGGGCGCGATCAATAAGATAGCGATCTCGACGGCGAAAGGCCAAGACTTAGCTAGCACCACCAAAAGAAATGACTAAAATCCTAATCGCAAGCACCCTCAAGGGAGAAAACAGACCCACTCAAAAATACAACTCAGCTCGAAAACTAGACAACACAAAAAAAAAATATCTTCAAATCAAACTCTAAAAATATCTTCAAAAGAAGGTGGTTTATGAGAGCACTACTACACCTTCACCCACCAAAAACTTAACAAAAAATTAGGTGACCACAAATGAAGTGACACATAAGAACAAACACCACAAGCCGAAAATCCATCAAATAAAGATTTTCTTCTGCTAAGGGACGCCACACAAACTGATTACTGAAACTAACTACCTATGGCTAGTACAACGTCTACAACAGCCAACCTCACATCAGGTGCGAGAGAACAACAATGACACAAGCATCAACACAAGTAAGAGCTGAGTCGACTTCACGCTGCCCTCTAATGATGACAGCACCACACCTACCTCTCAACCCTCGACCAGCTGACACAGCACAATCAATACTTAAGGACGCGAAGCGGAGGTGTACTCGAATTGGCATTGTACAAACAACCACAAAAAATAGAGACACAGGAGAGACTGAATGGCTTGAGTCATGGGGACAGCGGGGCGCCTAGCACACAAAAAGAGAAAAATAACATAAAGACAGCCTAACACGAAAGGATAGAAAACGCATTAAAATTAGAATGAAAAATCTATATCATAATATTAATACACATTAGAGAATGGAAGCAAAAGGAAGACGTTATACCACTATACCCAAAAAACAAAAAAAAAATAACAAAATCATCTTTTAATAAATTGAACAAAACTAGAAGTGACACAGTGACATCGCTAAATAGATGGCACAATCAAAACACCAAAACAAGCCACCAGATACGTCCAAATTGTGAGTCGCAACCAACACTCACATCACACAACACGAGACACTGTCCAGCATTACGAAATTTTAGCGGTGGTGTTGCTATGAGATCTGGTGTCGCTGTGGGTAACGTTCACCACTCTGTTAGCTATCCCAGTGCCGCATGTACCATACTCAAGCTTCTGCAGGTGCAGGTGCGGACCAACTGCAGTAAGAGTACCAAGAGTGGTCGAAGTCCTTCTCGAGATAGAACATTCCAAATCGTGCGCAAGACCTAAAGCTCTCACCCCTGACAAGCAGAACACACCCCAACATCATTTCAGACGGAGAGCGGAGTGTGCTCGCAGCATTTAACATTGTCACTGGGGGGAGTCTGTGGCGTCTGGGGCAAGGAGAGCTCTCAAACCACTCAACCCGCACTAGACATCAAGAAAGCCTCCCGCGGAAGAACCGCCACTTCATCGTGACAACGCTCACGTCCTCTTCAACATCTTCATATTCTTCAAGTTGACAGGTGGTCCACTTCTGAGACTCCACTCACCTTACAACCTTAGTAAACACACAAACTTGTAGACAAATAATCTATCTTTTTCAAACTCTTTACTGTAATATCAAAACAAATCACACTCATTTAAATAAATAATCAAAATAAAAAATAATAATATTAATAAGACCTAAAAATCAATAATAATAAATACACTCAAATCACGAAATAATCATAAACTAACATAATCATAGCTTTTGTACCATAATTTAAATTATACACTTTACGTAACATTTTCGACTCACAACGATATCCCTATCAGCCCGCACCATACGCTAGGCCTACTCGTCAATATACAAAGTGCCTATTTTGTTAAAAGTGTAATTATTATTATTATTAGTATTAGAATTATATAACAATTTTATCTGTTCATAAATTTTTTTTTTTTCCAATAGTTCTTCTCATTTAGACATAAAGACTGACATAAAAACATTAATTTTTGAATCACGTTTGGAAAATAAATAAAACCAATATATTAAACAAGCACAACAAACATTTATTTTCTAATTTAACCCACACCACACATTCTATAATACATTTTAAACACATTTAATAATATAATTACACCACATCTAGTCCTCTCACTCACATAAACAATATACATTTTAACATAGAATTCACTATTGAACATTGTAACAATAACACGCTTCCTTTTCTTGACACTCTTATGACATGGTCTCCTCACAACAACAACAACAACATACAATTTTACATTTTTACTATTTTCATTATTCTACAACATTAAGGAAACTTCAAATGTGAGAAAAAACTATTAAATATAGATAACTTAAAATTTTGATTTTTTATGAATTAAAAAAAAAAAAAAACGGCGATTTTTGACCGGTTTTCCCCCATTTTACAGTATATATAGTCTTACCTTCTCCTTCTTCTAATGGTCGTTTCTGAGGATTTGGTTGAATCTTGGCTGCTATCTGAAAGCAATAAATCATTTTAAATATCTAAACAAGAATACAAGTACTTATAAAATAAATTTAAGAAATAAAAAGCCTTATTAAAAGGTTAACCTCAATTCAAATATTAAACAAGAAAAAAAAAAAATTTCAGTACATATGTGGCATTTATTACCCTTCAACTTAAATTAATAATGTTGATAGGGGAATAATATCCATAATATCCAACTCCATGATTTCTCAGAATTAATTTTTTTTAATTATTAAATATAGAGGTTTGCAACAAATGGTTTCACAACAAAGTAGCAGAATATAAACATTTACCTTTGGTAAATTCCTACAACTAACTGCCAGTGTGGCAAGGTAGGAAAAGAAAAATATTAAGTCAACATCTAGCGAAGAATTGGGGAGAACATTTTTACATGATAAAAGAAGAGACCTTTGTTAATAAGAATTACCAATTGAAACATGTTTTTCTCAGGGTATAAATATTGGTGAAATTGATAAATGCATTCAAATTGCTTAATAAATAAAATAGGAGGAACTAATAAATTTTAAATTTGGTAAATTTCAGAATTTTATAAATTTACCACGAACTAATATATATATATATATATATATATATATATATATATATATATATATATATATATATATTATATATATATATATATATATATATATATTATATATATATTTAGTTGTAACTTCTAATATTAATCTTTAAGAAAATAATTTTAGAACACCCTGAAAGGGAAAAAAAAAAAAGTTTAGCATGGAAATTTAACAAATAAAATGACACTGATGATAGGAAATGTAGTATGTAATTTACATAACACTTAAATTTCTAGGCTTTAACATGGGGACCTATACTACAACAAATATTTGAAGCTTGTTACAATCCAGCATTAAAGTTTAAAGAAAAAACAACTGAATTAGAAGAGAAAGAAAAAAACTCTGCCAAAGCAGTAGTTCTGCAAATAAATTAAAATTTACAGAATGTGGTACACAGTAAAAGGCACCAGATATTAAAAAGCTGAAAATTTTGGATATTAATGACCATCAATCTAAAAAAATTTATCAACTAATAGGAGAAATAATAGCTGTTCATATCCAACCTTTTACAATTAAGGAGAACATAAGTTTTTATGACTATCAATTCATGTTCGTCCTACTTACAATATACCATTATTAGTGATGCAACAGTATTAGCTCTAGCCAGTATCATGACATTTCAAAAAGTTTCAGATCCCATTGGATGTTTATTAAATATCTGGCATCTGGTCTAAACAGCCCATTTAAAATCTTGTAGATTTCTATAAATAAAAGTGTATCTGATATCGTAATTTACGCATCTTTAAATTCTGCTTAAACTTGCTTGAAGTAATTCATTTTATACAATGTAAGATATTTTTCCTTAAGTAGTGTAATTTACTAAGTGTTCAAAATATTATAATGGACAAAATTCATGAAAATCCAAAAATGTAAAAAAAAATTTAAACAATATAATGGGCAAATACTCATGAAAATCCCCCTCCCCAAAAGAAAAAAAGATAGGTTGAACATTAAACTAAAATGTCAAAATGTAAAATTTGCTTTAGCCCTAATTATTTTTACAATATATATTATACCTTCAACCTACCCTAATATATATATAATACTATATAATACTCACCTATCCCTATCCCATCAAATAATATATAAACACTATACTATATTCTAATACTAATCACTATATAAAAAAAACCTTCCAATGGTAAATACACTATACTATCTATACTACAATACATATCATATAACTATACAAACACACATAACACACTACTAACTATATATATATAGGGATGTAACCCGAACAGCTTCCGACAAATCTCTTTTTAAAGTCAGCTACTCAGTACGAGTATTTACATGGAACTTTCACTTTATTCGGATGGTCTTTACTAAAAAAACATACACTCTCCATACTGAATTTATTTGCATGTTACATACACCCAAGTAAACTGAATATAATGCATACCAGAAAACATAATATAAAGAAACAATATGACTGCAGCGAATTTATGATGTACCAATCAAAAAATTTTTTGCTAACGATCAAAAAACGGAGATTTAGTGGAGGAGTGTGTTCACGGGAATCAACACACATTCACACTACAAACAATTGATATACTCACCACATGACATCATACCCCTCAGTGAGTTTTGCTGATAGGCGAGCCCGAAATTGCGATTTATAAATTTTTGATCAAACTCTCTAAATCAGGTTTGCTCTTCATTAATCTATAGAAACTTAATAGACTATAGTCAAAACCAGTTTCTCTAAAGAAGGTTATACAATTCCCAACAATATGTACAGTTCTTTTTCCTTCAAGTTAAAATATAACTTTTATCAGTCTCTCTTTATTATTAAAGACATCGAGGCACGTCACGAACATTCATTACCCATCTTTTGTCAAATCTTGCTGCATAAACGCTAAAATACAGCAATGCTCTTCCCACACATATAATAACATTTGTAGCATAAAAATCACTTCTTCACAGAGACTGACGATTACAACACTACTCAGACGATCACAGAATGTTGGGTGAGCAACGTGGTTTTGGAATAAAACAAATAAACACACACATAACAAATGGTCTTATATTACACAAAAAATTAAACTCGATCACTATTGTGTGAAGAGTTTAATCAACTTTAGAAGAAATTGGATTTAAGTTTAATTTTATTGAATGAAACATTTGAAATTGAAAAAAGCGTTGAAATAAGTCTTAACAAATTTTCCCAAAGAACATGCTAAATCGGCAAGCACGAGAAATAGCAACCTTACAGAATTGTACGTAAAGCTCTTTTATGTTTGGGGCAGCCATATTTTACAATTTTGGCCAAGTCTTTTGACAAAAACGAAAATGCAACAACTCCTAGCATTTCTTACGTTTCATAAGCACATATGCAAAAACAAAAACAACAAGTTGGATAAGAGAGAGAGAGAGAGAGAGATATGCTGGTTTTTGTACATCACATTACAAACTCTAGCAAAAATCTACCTTCCTTTGCTCAAGCGAATCACTTTCGATTTCTTACACACACTCTCGAAACGGCCCGCACTAGAACTCTTATATAAGATAACTAAAACTTCTATTCATCTACTCCTTAAATAAATTTCATGATCACAATATATAATACCCACACACATACTTTAGCTTAAGAATAAGCACACTCACCCATCAATATGCGAATAATGACACAACAGAGACCTACCTTCTACACGACACATCCTAACTGTTAATCCAGACAAGTTTGTAAAAAGTAGACACATATGTAAGCACCACAGTTGTTTGAGTGAGAGCTTCTAGCATATGTCCGCACAAACATCTCTATCCAACGGTTCCGGCTAGAGAACAAAAAATTCTGGTTCCAAAACATCCCTAATATATATATATATATATATAATATATATGAGAGAGAGAGAGAGAGAGAGAGAGAGAGAGAGAGAGAGAGAGAGAGAGAGAGAGAGAGAGAGAGAGAGAGAGAGAGAGAGAGAGAGAGAGAGAAAGAGAAAGAGAAGAGAGAAGAGAAAGAGAGAAACACGAGAGGAGAAGAGACAGAGAGTTTGAATGTGTCGACGATTTGGTCGAATACGACAGATCTTGTAAACACACTCGGATATGTCTTCATTCTTCATTCAAATTAGTCACTACTCTAAATAGTTCCCCTTTTGTCGAATGTCGTTCAATTAGGAATTATCTTTGGACGCTAAAACCATCTACTACAACAATATTTTACACAACATAATAGGAAGCAGAACTGACTGGCAATAATCCATTTAAAATATTTAAAATATACAGACTATACAATAATACATCTTCAACATCAAATACTTTATTCATTAGTTTCACAATTCATTGGATTAATAGTACTGACTACAAAGAGAGCTGTTGTTCTTAAAAGAGTTTTGCCATTTACAGAGTCTCAAACTGTAATATATATGTGAATCTACACAAATATTAATTAATAATTTTCAAATTTCTAAATTTAACGTTCCAATTCTTGTGAGATAATGCTCCAAACATGGTTTGTAGAGTTTCACATGCAGGACTTTAGGCCTTGCCAAGTTTTCTATATAGTCTTCAGCAAGTCTTAACTCTCAAATTTTGCCATAATTGAACAGAGACACATCGAAGACTTGATAGCTGTTAGCAAGCAAATAGTTGTTCATTCCGATCCTTCTTGCCTTTTTTTGGAAAATATGAATAATAATAACCAAGTAGATTTGGCATTCCTAAGCACAAATTTATTCAGGATGTAGCAACCAAAACTGTCATCAGCGGTATGTCTTAAAGAGAAAGTAAAAGTTCTAAAAGTAGGTGATGATGCAAATTCTAAGTAAAAGTGATGCCACTACTTCCAAAGTAGTAGTTTTTACATTGTTCTGTAAAGTAAAACAAACCACCTTTTTAGCAGACTTAAATCAACATTATCAACCTAGTGTGTTTTTCTGCTAAAGAACAATTAAGCCCTATTTTTAAAATTAGCAATGGTCCTTTTAAAATAGTTGTCTGCACCTCAGTCACCCACAGAAAATGAGACATTTTAGAACAGGCAAGAGTATAGAAGTTCTTATGTTTTTGGATTTAATTTGAAATACTTAATTTTCAATATGAATGCAAGGATAAGAAAATTTTCTACAATCTGATTCCTACTTAGTGGCTTATTAAATATGCATATGAAAGTTTTTTTTTTTTTAATTTTATTAAATTTTGTTTTTATAGAAAAGAAAACATGGTAATTTCTATTTCTATAAGAAAATATTTTTTAACTCATAATTAGAATTCGTTTTCTATCACATTCTTAATAAATTTTTTTAGCTTGTGTAGAAAAGAAAAAATGATAAATTCAGTTTCAATATCTTTTTTATTGAACTTTTTTAAAAAAAAAAAAATCCTAATGTATGTACGATTTAATTTCAGAGCATAGGTTGACCCTAGAGCTATATTATTTAATTTATATATTCACATATTTTAAATAAATTACAAATTCCATGGAGTAAATAAAATTAAGGTTATACAAATTATAAATAATACTCAATGAGCATATATAATATATATATAATAAAATAATATAAAATATATATTAATACCTAAATATATATAATATACTATTAAAATATATATAACATAATATATAATAAATATATATCTATTAATAAATATAATATATAAAAATATATACAATTATTAGAACATAATATATAAAAAATAAAACGAACATAGAACCAATACCCTACAAGGTAAATGCTGCTTTGGCAGCATCAGTGCAGCAGAATTGGAATCAAAACTGTTTGAATATACATCAGGAATCTGCATCATCCATTTTAATAACTTATATCTACAACAAATAACAAAAACAAAAAAAAACTCATAAACAAGGGGAAATTCTGATGAGATCAAACCCATGACGTACAAACTACCAACTTCATCTACTACAGAAATGCTATATTTTTTGAATAAAATCCATAAAACAACCACGCATGATTGCTCATCAGATACTGATTACAAATTTATAACATGAAAAGTATATAGGTCAATCTGAAATAGTCAAACACATTCAACATAGACCCTAACAATATCAACTATATCAGAGCAGTAAATCACCACAACATACCAAAAACACAACGCGAAGGTCAAAACTACATAACTAATAAACTTATAGAAGTAAATCCAAAC
Source organism: Trachelipus rathkii (assembly GCA_015478945.1). NCBI lineage: Eukaryota > Metazoa > Arthropoda > Malacostraca > Isopoda > Trachelipodidae > Trachelipus > Trachelipus rathkii. The sequence goes on from JABUQX010044493.1 coordinate 9,501, forward strand.
ATAGTAACATCAACTCTAACATAATACTCTTTCATACTTTAAATCAGGAAAGATCAAGAAAAAAGCGCATAATAACATCTTATCAAAAAAAAAATTTTTTTATAATTACTTTTAAAATGAGTAACTACATTTGAGGTCTCAATTTCCATATTCAATGAGAGAAAAAGTTATAAATGCAAAAAATAAGAAGAACACAATCATCTTAGCTAATACCAGAATCTAATCCAAAACTATCATGGGATGCTTAATACTATTATCCTAAATCTATACACGAGATTTTTAGTAACATCTATACAACCAATTAATAGTCTTAAAAGTTAAATAAATTTATTTTATAATTAAAATGAAATCTATTTTTTTTCTTAAATATATAAAGAGAGGTTAATCCATATATATAAAATATCAAAAACTTAAAATTTTTAATATAAAATAAAAAAATGGTTAATATTTAATATCGAGCAGCCAAACTGAGAAAAAATAGAAAAAATATATAATAGAAAATTGTATGGCTGATATTTTTGCTACAAAATGAATAAATGAATTATAAAGAGAATAAGGTATTAACACTAAACATTAAGATGCCATTTCTCAGGAATAAACAGAATCAAGTAAACATGGTTGTGTTCTGATTAAACATTAATTATCCAGTAGAAGAATAGTTCTTGAAAATGTATGAAGACTCTAGTACAGCTTTTGAAGAGAGAAAAAAGCAGATATATAAAAAATAATTCAGCAAATCTAACCCTTATTGGATTCAAAAACACACAATAAACGAAAAGTATATATATAAATAATAATATATTGAGAGTAATAATTAGCAGTATAAGCCATATACGTAGTTTCTGAAGTTCAGAAAATTAAAAACTGTATCAGACAATAATATTTCATTATATGTAATTTTTTTGTATATTCTAAAAAAAAATATACCAAAGTTAAAATTTGCAAAACTGAACAAATAAAATTGAAATTATTGAAGAAATTGTGAAAGAAATTTGGTCACCACATCTTTAATAAAAAAAAATTGTTTATTTACTTTACCATCTTAACTACAAAGTTTCTATAATTTTGTTCCAGGAAAATTTTATTAAAATATAAAAAAAAAAAGACATTTTCTGCATTTCATTTCATTTAACATTGATTTATATGCCTTTCCAAAAGGCACTGAGGTATGAAAAACAACTGAAGGATTTACGTCATCTGAAGAGTATTATTAAATGAAGGGAAAACTAACTTTAAAGCAACAAATTAAGTAATATATTGAACTCACAGTTGCTCAGATTAGAATATTACAAATACGAACTAGAATTATTTTACTCTGAATCAAGAGAAACAAAAATGGAGAAACTTAGGGATGCCATAAGTAAAAAAAAAAAATTCATTCTGGCTCTACAACCCATGAGAACTTAACATCTCTTTCATGTGATTAAGAGAGACCAATTAATCTATTCAATCTAACACAACAGAAAGCTTCCTCTCATGAATAATCAAGGTACAGGTGTCTCTAATAAGAGAATATTATTAAGGAATTTAAGAAATATATTATGATCAGATCAAGAGATACAGCGACTGAAATATATGTGCATGGAAAAAAAGATATGTTTTACAGTTCAGGTAAATCAGAAAGGCAAATACATGTAAAAGATCATAAATCAAAAGAGGTATAGAATACTTTACAATTTGAAAGAAGCTGTAAAATGCATTTGCCTAAGCACGAGCATTCAAGACACGCAGACGTCTGTACTATTCCTGGAACAAACAGTTTCATAGATTTGTTCCTAAAAATACAGAGCAACTAATGGTTTATTTGTTTCAAGCTCCCTCTACAAAAGAGGAGAAATTAAAGGATCATAACATAACACCCTGAAGAACACTAGAAAATGATTGAGTCTAAAAGTTACACGATGTAAATTGCTGAGCCAACTATGCTTGGTTGTTGTTTATGACAAGAAGATATGTTTGATTGGTTGAGGAATATAATCCGAGGAATTTGATGAATGATGACATATGTCAACTAACTCTCCTAGAGACCTTCGCTACCATTGGAATCAGAGACATAATATATTTCCCCACAGGACAAAGATGCACATGCTCTCGCTCAATCAGGATGATTCCATATTGTCATAATGTATCTCCTACATTAAAGGGAGGCACAAGGTTACAGTATAATATTTCAGAGAAGTTCAAAAATAGTTTTCAACCAAGCATACTAAATAAACTTCTAAAATTTATTGTAGCTAAGAAGTCTAAGAATAATACTCTAGAAGTCAAAAATCACCTTTCCTCATAAAAATCATTCCACATTAAATTTTTATAATTTGCACCCCAAATAGATAATTATACTTGTAAAATTACAAAATAATATAAATATTATTACCAAACTTAAAAATTAATCAAATCCAAATATTTTTCACAACTTTTAATAAAAATATTTAACTATAAAAATATACCTATAAACCTTATAAATGCTCGGTCTAATATTCAAAATTCAACTATGAGAACATAATGTTTCATTTAAATCAAATATGGAATAAATATCAAGACATACATCACAACAGTATATATTGCTGATTCTTAATCGACACAAATGAATGTCTCTTCATTTTTTTGAAAATCTATAACTTATTCTCACACTAAGCGAATGAGGCTCAATAATAGACTATAAATGTTGTCCATCATTTAATAAAAAAAAAATGATAAATAACTTGCAATATTCGCGTTCCTTGAGATCTTTATCATGATAATACCGAATATGTATAAACAAATATAAAATAAATTTAATAGAAATTAGTAATGTATACATAAAGTCTATAAGACCTTACAAAGCAAGGTGACCTTCGCCAATCAAGAAACTCAAAATCATAGTCATACGTTTGACTAATATGAGAGTCAGCATCTGACCTATATACTTTCAGAAATAACATTTCAGGGCAAAAATAAACATAAAACCACCCTGTACACCATAATTCCAGAAGCTTGCCACTAAAGAATTTTCTTAAAAAACTTTACTTAACTTAACTTTTCTGAACTTAGAAAAATCATGGGACATTATTGTATAATAAATACACCAAACCGTAAAAAAATTATTATAAAAAGTAACATCTTTATACCATAATTTAAGATGGATTATAGAGCTTGCATGTCATTGGGTTTCTTTCAGATCTTTATCAATTATGTAAATTCTAATTTCAAGCTTAAATTTTTTATTTTCTTATTTAAGAATAGAAATAAAATCTGTATAATATATATATATATATATATATATATAATATATATATATATATATATATATATATATATTATATATATTATATATATTTATATATATAGCATTGCTTAGGTTCACACTACTCAGTTAAGCTATTTTGTTAGTGCTAGGTTAGTTAGCATTGATAAATTTAAGATTGTTGCTTAGGTATACTGATAGATTTATTGATATAAGTTATACAACAAGGATCCTAACTTATCAATATATATAAACCTAACCAAACTTAACCTAACAAAGTAGTGCTAACCTAAGAAATGTTCCTAACCCATCAATACCAAATTAAACCTAACACAATAATATTAAGAAAGGGCGTTTGATTTAAAATTGTACAGAGAGCTGGTTATTTATGTGCACAGAAGTGATTAATTATTTGATTTAAATTGTAATGATAAAAGTTTTTTTTTTTTTTTTTAAATAACATCCCTATTCATCCAATTTGAAATAAATAATCAAAATTTGAAATATGGCATTTGGGGAGCCTCAAAAGTTTTATTTTGAAGGATTATTCTGTGGCACTCACCGTTTGTCCAAGAATGGCACTCAAAAATTTTGCCACTTCAAAAAAAGCTATAGCAAGCTCTGCCCTTATGGCTTTTTGGATGGAATCCAAAAGTGAATTATGGTTAGTTAGAGGTGGCTATATAGTGGTTCCTCCAAGATGAAATTTGGCTATTTTGCCTTGGTACCAAGTTACACCAGATCTTTAGCACCTTGTAAAAAGTAAAAATTAAAAATGATTTTTGGCCATAACTTTTATATTACTTGACCATCGTTATGAAATTTTCAGTGGATAAATTTTTGTATACACAATACTTCCACTGCTCATGGTAAAAATAAAAAAAAATTTACTTTAAGTTTTTCCCCATGAACATACAAAAACTGACAAATTTCTTTTTATTGTAATTTATAAAATAGGTGCAAGGAACTGTAAAAGAAATAGTAGCATAGCCATGGTTACCAGAACTCAATCTAAGTTAGGTCTAGGTTTACAGCATTGTTCATCCATCCAGATTAGGTCTCGGTTTAGGACCCAACTAGTTCAGGTTATGATTTTTTATAAAGTATACAAAGTAAATGTGTATATTTGAATCTTATCATAACCTAAACAAGGATGGCTCTAAACCAATCTTGAAGCTCATTTAGTTTAGAAAATACTATGGAAAAATTCTAAACTTTAGCCAATTTTACCATTTCTGGGAAGGGACAAAATTTTTTTGGTAATATAGCACAGAGGCATATCAAACTTCAACTAAAATAGCACACACTCCCTTTAAAAAGACACACAGTATAACCAATAGTCTCCTTTAGGAAAAGGTTACAGCCTTCTCAAAGTTAAAACTCCCATAGATTTTTTAAAAATTACAGCAGGATATAGCTTGTTATCACCCAACAATATCAAATGAAATAATGATTTTAACAAAGAAAGTCACAAGAGCCTCAAGAAAGAAAGCAAACTTCCATAGGCTTGTTATGTACCAGTAATATGATGTAGAATCATCCCGATTTTTATAAAATCAGATCACCAAAAAAATAATGAATAAAAATAAATTTACAATGTTAATAGTTACATCTTCAAAGCTTTTAAATGACTACCATACAATTTTAGGTAATATTTTATAATATAATGCTTTAGTAATAATAAATGCGTGCCTTATAAAAAGATCAAAATCTGAAGTCTTTAGGTGTTACAGCCTCAAAGGTCAAAATTTTCCCATAGCCTTCTATAAATGCAATGGGCCTCATGTTCGTTTTAGGTTATCCTAGTTCAGGTTATAAGATTTGTTAAGTATACATAGATTTTCTCTGTGTATACCTAAACAAAACATATCATAACCTGAACTAGCCTGAAATGAGACCTAACCTGGATGGATCAAAATGAAGTCTATAGAGTTTTGAACAACTTCTTTGAGAGGCTAACTTTTTTTCCTAAAGAGATCGCCAGGTTTTTTTTTTTATTCTTTCACATTATCATTTAGTATATCCTGATTTTTATAAAATCGGGGTGAAGCCTCTCTGCGCTACTATTACCAAAATATTAGTGGGCCTCATGCTCGTTTTAGGGCTGTCCTAGTTCAGGTTATAAGATTTGTTAAGTATACATAAGTTTTGTTAGGTATACACAGAGAAAATCATCATAACCTGAAATAGAAGGACTGAAAGAGACCTAACCTGGATGGATCAAAAATGAACAAGTTTATAAAAGTTTAATCTTTGAGAGGTTAGTAACTTTTTTCTAAAGAGACTGCCAGCACTTGTCTTCTCTTTATTTTCCATCATCATCTTAGTATATCCGGTAGATTTTATAAAAATTCTGCACTACTATTACAGATTTTATTTTTTTAGTAATAATAGTGCAGAGGGCTCACCCAAAAATTTTTTTTTATAAAAATCATTAAAAGTTTAATAAAATAAATAATAAATGAATAGAGAATGATAACGAAAACCCATCATCCTCCTACAAAAACAGCTTCAAAGCTCAACAAAACCTCCTGAGTTAATTTGGCCTTACACTTTTTTATCCACTGCTGATTGTTTATCTCTAAAATCAATGAAAACAAAATAAAACAAACAATAAGTTCCTAGAAAAGTTAGAGCCTCTTCTCTGCAGTTGCAAATTCCATGACTTGATGCAAAAAATTAGAGGGACCAAAAGTTGAGTTTTTGAGACAACCATCCAGTCCATATATATGATAGATTTACACTTAAAGATACACAAAGATCTGTGATAACTGAACAAAGCTATCATAACTTCAAACCAGAGGCACCTAAACATCCCAACCGCAGAATAGATCCAAAAATGAAAAGTCTATGCTAGTTTTATCAACTTTGAGAGGCTGTAACTTTTTTTTCCTAAAGAGACTGCCATGTTTGTTTTTTTTTCTATTCATTTTTTTGAAGTATATCCTGTGATTTTTATAAAAATAAGGGGTTAAGCCCATCTTTGCTACTTTTACCAAAAAAGATAGCCTCTCAAAGTTGTTAAAACTCAAATAGACTTTTCATTTTTGATCCATCCAGGTTAGGCCTCATTTGAGGCTCGCTAGTTCAGGTTATGATGTTTTGTTAGGTATACATAAAGAAAATCTATGTATACCTAACAAATCTTATCATAACCTGAAATAGGATAGCCCTAAAACGAGCACAAGGCCCACTAGCTTTTTTTTAAAGCCTATGAGAAAATTTTAAACTTTTGAGAGGCTAACTTTTTTTTCCTAAAATCTTAAATTTTAATTTTTTTTTATAATTTATTATAATTTTTTTTAGAGTATATCCTATTATTTTTTTTTTTTTTTGGTAATAGTTGAGTTTAACATTCTTAAAAAATCAATTTTTTAGAAAAATCAATCGATTTATTGTTATACCTATGAAACACTGTTGTCAAATTTAAGAGAACCACATAGCCAAATTTATATTATATATATATATATATATATATATATATATATATATATATATATATATATATATATATATATATATATATATATATATAATAAACGAATTTTGTCTGGCCATTTTCTTTAGATAAATTTCTTTTCAGCAGCACTACAACACGGAAGCCTATGACGAAACCATGCTTGAACCGCCACTAGGGAAAGTTCTATATTTGAATCAGTTCATATTTCTGAAAATTTTCTCTGTTCGTGGGCCTTCTGGGTGTTAAGTTTTTTACAATGCGGCAAGCTTCTGAATTAGGCCAGAACCTCTTACCAAAGAATTTTCTAAACTCTTCTAGACTTGAACTTAGAAATCTTTTAGAACTTTTTCAGAAAATATGAACTGATTCAAATATAGAACAATACCCCGCCACTAATGATATGTAACGTTTTCTAGAGAAATAACCTAACAACAAAATTTTATTTGATAAAAGTGAAAAGAAAAGTTGTTTTGCAATAAAAGAGCTTCACAGCAAAACATAATTATCTATGCAATGCATGTAAACTGGTCCACTTATATATATATAGTATATATATATATATATATATATATATATATATATATATATATATATATATATATGCCATAATTCCATAAAAGGGCCAGGAGAATTATCTCAAAAAGTATTATACAGAAAACATATTTGGAATCAGCGTATGCTTTTTATATATGAAGTTTATGATTTGTAACTAACGGTCATCCCAGAGATCAAGATAGATATCAGGAGTATAGGCTCTCGCCTAAATGGACGACGGGGCATAAAATTTGAAGTTCAAGGAAACATATATTTCCATTAGGGGACTCAAGCCAATGGGGGACAGAGGGGAGGACGAAGTCCCCCGCCGTTCACCTAGAGGCTGAGAGACCCAGACTCCTGATAACTATGCGGCTCACTAGGGCATTTGTTGTTTTAAATCATAAAAACAACTTACATATAATGCTTTATACGCTGATTCCAAACATGTAATTTATTTTTATGTAAGTGTTAACTTTTAGTTTTTTTTTACATTCGGGTAATTAGCTTTATACGCTGATTCAAAATATGTAATTGGTTTTTCTGTCATAATATATATATATATATATATATATATATATATATATATATATATATATATATATATATTAGCAACAATGCAAGAGTACCATCTATTTTAATATTTTTATAATACATTTATTTTTCGTTATTTTCATATATTCTTTTTGTTTCAAAAAATTTTTTTTTTCATGATTCATTAAATTTATATACGAGAGAGGTTTGGCACTAGTTCTAGTACTTTAACATGGGGCCTAAAGATAT
>JABUQX010044493.1:20000-27438 GCA_015478945.1 Trachelipus rathkii
CAATCTTCACATTCAGCAAAATGTCATCCACATTTGATACATCCAGACCTCTTTTGAACCTGAACTTTTACTTGGTGGAATATAATACAAAACTTCCAAAATGCTCCCTTTAGGTGCTCTGGAGATGTCACAAAAAATGAATATGTCTCCAACCATTCATAATTGAAATTCCTCTTTAGCATCTTCAAAAAAATTATAGGTCTTAGGTGGAATCCATATATTGACTCGTCGAGGTGCTGGGCCTATGTTTCATCCCCTTCCAATCACTAAAACACAGAGATGACTTCTTGTGTATCCGAGTTAGACTTATTGGTATCTTCTTTCGTTTTCCGCTTCTATATTATCTGTTTAAAATGTAAGTTTTTCAATCCATTTCAATATATATATATATATATATATATATATATATATATTATAATATATATATATATATATAAAGAGTTAGTTTAATATATATAGAGAAAGAGAGAGAAAACATATATATATATATATATATAGCCTACATATATATATATATTATTGAGTTATTATACATATTATATATATATTATTATTATTATTACATATATTATACATACATATATTATTATTATTAGAATATATATATATATATATATATATATATATATTTATATATTTTTTTACATATATATATATAAATATATATATATATATATATATATATATATATATATATATATATATATATATATATTATATAATACATATATATATATATATATTTTATTTTTATTATTATTATTATTATATAAATATATATATATATATATATATATATATATATATATATATATATATATATATATATATATATATATATATATATATATATATATATATATAAATTATATATTATTTATTTATTATTTATTTATACTAACAAATATATATATATATATATATATATATATATATATATATATATTTATATATTACATATATATATATATATATATATATATATATATATATATATAAATATATATATATATATATATATAAATATATATATATATATAAATGTCTATATATACATATTTCTGTGTGTTTTGTTATATATATATATATATATATATATATATATATTTGTGTTTGTGTTTGTATATATATATATATATATATATATATATATATATATATATATATATATATATATATATATATATATATATATATATATATATATATATATATATATATATATATATATATATATATATGATAGAGTTAGCTTAGGAACTTAGGTTCACCCCACCTCGATCCCAAAAATTTATATATATTTATATATATATATATATATATATATATATATATATATATATATATATATATATATATTTATATATATATGTATATATAATATATATATTTATATTTATATATATACATATATATATATATATATATATATTATATATATATATATATATATATATATAAATATTAAATATATAATATAAATATATATATATATATATATATATATATATATATATATATATATATATATATATATATATATATATATATATATATATATATATATATATATATATAAGGGTGGGTATTAACGCGTTAATCCACTAATTAACTCGTTATTTTTTCGTTAACTTTTAACGTTTTCGTTAACTCTTTTCTGTAACAGACTATTAACGAGTTACATTTGTGAATTAACGTTAACGAGTTAAAATTATCCCCTACATCCGTTAACCGTTACCTTAAATTACGAATTTATAAAATATTTTCTATCAGATTTTTAATTGTTTTAGATTCGATTTTTTTTATGACTAAAAAATAATATATATGTACAATTGTGTATCTAAATAAGTCTTACCTTGAATTTGTTGATTTTCAAAGAATATCTCTTATGAAGTCCTGTAGCCCTGATATCCTTAAATGAGGTTCTGGTAAAATAGCACTTACGCATTAACTTATTAAGGTAAATTGATTGGTGAGTAGAAAGTAAAGAGAATAAGATAGGTTATAGTAAAAATATTTGAAAAGAAATTAAGAAATTAGACAATTTACCTCCAAACCCTTTACATTTTTGATTATTAAAAATTTGATTTTCACAATAGCGACAAATTAGGACCGCTCTTAAGTCAGAAGTGAACCTCCCTGTTTTTTTGTTTTTCTTGCATCTAGTGAATTCTTGCAATTATACCCAATATTAGCAAAGTACAAAATCCACTAAATAATATAAGATAATATAAGTTGATGCATATATGACTTTTTTTTTCTTACATCCAAATACGGTATTAAAATAAAATAAAATAGAAGAGACATAAGTGAAAGTATATAATAGTTTATATCCTAAAATAAAACTAAAATAGAAAAGATATATATGTAGAAGTATATCATAGTTTTTATAATTGATATATATATATATATATATATATATATATATTAATATATATATATATATATATATATATATATATATATATATATATATATATATATTATTATATATATTATTTATATTTTATATATATATATATATATATATATATATATATATATATATATATATATATATATATATATATATATATATATATATATATATATATATATATATATATATATATATATATATATATATATATATATATATATATATATATATATATATATATATATATATATATATATATATATATATATATATATATATATTTTATTCAAGACTATCATACAACCTTCTTAATTAATAGCTGAATACCCTACATCTTCTAATATTTTAAAAGAAGCTACAAAATTTAAATCACCTATTTTTATTTCAGGTTTAATTTCTCCATAAACTTTTATTTCCTGACCTTCATACAGGACAAGCTTTAAAAAAGATAAACAAAAGTAGGGACTTATAAAAAAATGGTTTAACGCGGAAAAAGTTTAAATTCTTGCTAGTGAGCGAGTTTTTGTAGCGAAAGCTATTAAAATATTTATACAGTTATACTAATGAAGAAATAAGTAACGTTAAGTATTAATTTAAGTTTAAACAATAGTTTCTGGTTCAGCAGAATGATATTGTTATTATTATTAATAGAGAATTTTAGTTCCCAAACGTAAATTAGGCCTGGAGCTTTCTTTTATTCTATTTTACCCTTTCACTATCCTAACCCTATCTCCCTAAGCCTGGTTTTAGTTTTGGGCATTTCTCTATGCCTAGAAATTTATTATTTGCCTTTGAGCTAGAAATTATCCTAACAACTACTTATACACTACATTAAGCCTTATACTTTACAAGGCGTCGCTCCAAGTTTATTTCTTGGAAATCATTAATTAAAACTATTATCTTATATATATGGTGAGTTTTTACTTTATTTTGTTAACTTTAAGCAAATAGGCTAGATTTGAATAATTTAATAGGCGATCCTTCTTTACAGGAGTGAGCAGTTCACTCAACTGCTGTGATTGCATATTTCAGAATTTACTTCATGGTAAATTCCCAATATCTTTCCAAGAAATAAAACAAGACAGGTCGTCTATTTTTAATTGTTCCTATTGGCTTATGCTATTTGAATCTTATTACTCACCATATAGTTTATTAAATTTTCCTTGTTACTTGGAGTGTGTTGCCTTAAATTTGAATAAACTTGTAAAGTAGTTTTTTTTGTTGAAGATTATAATCACATTGTTTTAAATTTATGACTTTTGCAATATGGAAATTGTGATGCACCCTATAGTGCAAGCGAAGAATCTGTTCCCTCTGTTGAAATTAATTTTGCAAAATACTCTTCTGTTATAAATTGCAAGTATTCTCAATAAAATGAAGTTATTAGCTTAAATTGGGTATATGTTAAATTTATTTTGATTAAAATTGAAAGTCTGATAGCCTACCTATTTCTTCCGAATAGGCTATTAAATATAAATTTATTCACATATTTGTTATTATTAGAATTACACTTCTGGCTTATAAAAATTAACCCTAAGACTAAGCCAAAATATAAGCCTATTGAATTTGCGATTAATGAGCCTTTATATGAATTTAAAGTGCCACTATATTTTAGGACTTTAGTCATATTTAAGTAGTCGTTTGATTCTACCTTTATAGGCTTTCTATTCCCTTTTGGATAATTAGATAATTTGGAAATTTAAAAAAAAAATTATTTTACGAAAACCTATAATAGTAATTCATATTGTCCTTGCTTGAACTGCAGCCTTTGAACTCTCATATCTGCTTTAAAGATTTGCTTAGGATTTTATTCTTGAGTAGCCTAATCTCTGCTCATTGTATTTAGGCCTAATAATTTATTTGTGCTGTGAATTTATAAGAATCGGTGAGATAACAGTTCTGCACTACTATTACCTAACATATTGCGGTTGTGCATGAAGCATATTTTTAAATATTATAAACATTGATCTTATACATTATTAGGCTTACTTATTTAAAGTTCTTAAATTAATTGCATTAAATTAATGTGTGATAGGCTAATGCCATCATTCTTTGCTTTAATTTTATTAGGATTACTGTCGTCAGACAGTTTCCGCGTTAAAGATTTGTTTTAGGACTTCTATCTATATTATTTGACCTGTTGGTTTTTTGGCTTTTGGCATGTTTAAATAAAAAAATGGGACAAATTTCTTTAATTTGCCTATTTTTATTTACGTTGTGTTTAAACATTTACCATAATTGGCTTTTGACTTTTTAACATTTACATGGCCTTACATATATATGTTTGGTCCTTCATTATTTGGCCTTTGGCTTTTAAACATTTACTTGACCATATATATATATATATGATATATGTTTGGTCCTTCATTATTTGGCCTTTGGCTTTTAAACATTTACTTGACCTTACATATATATGTTTGGTCCTTCATTATTTGGCCTTTGGCTTTTAAACATTTACTTGACCATAGATATATATGTTTGGTCCTTCATTATTTGGCCTTTGGCTTTTAAACATTTACTTGACCTTAGATATATATGTTTGGTCCTTCATTATTTGGCCTTTGGCTTTTAAACATTTACTTGACCATAGATATATATGTTTGGTCCTTCATTATTTGGCTTTGGTTTTTAAATATTTACGATAATTTGCATGTTTTCCCCTTTATATCAGCTGTCATATTGGCCGTTTAACAGTTATTTGACATTGCATACTTATATTTATATTTAGCCATCAGCTTGTTAAAAAAAATTTTTTTTTTTAAGAATATTTGATTACACCTACTGGTATTTTTAAATGGCTACTACATAGTCTGTGTAATTTACATTACATGTGTTTTTTTTTAAACATTTTTTGCCTTATTGGTTTAAACTTTTACACTTATTTGGCATATTTTTGGAATAAAAATTCCTTTATAAATTTTACTTACGTACATTACATATGTTTTTTAAACATTGATAATTGGCCGTTGGCTTTTAAACGTCTACATTAACCTTTTGCATATGTGTAGTCCCTTTGTATTATTTAGCCTATGGGTTTTTTTTAAAAAAAAAAAACTTATTTGACATTACATATGTTTGTTTATTTTAGCATTTGGCCATCATTGGCTTCCTTAAAAAAAATAAAACAATTCCTTGACCCATGTGGTCTGTTGTTTATATAGTTAAAAAAGATTTCTTTGAACCTTTTACCATTTAATTCTGATTTAAACCGGTTGCACCACAATGCTAGTTTATTACTCCTATTTCCTTTTTTGTCTCTGGTTTACAACAATGTTTATTATATCACAAACATGGTTCAAAGATAAAATCTTACTTTGAAGTTTTACTTTGCTCTATTTATTTTGATTTACATACTAGTCCTTATGGACTGTTCAATTATATTTGAATAATTTATTCTGAATTTCCTTAGTGATTACCATATTTTGAATATTTTGCCTATATTGTACAACATATGGCTTGAACTCTTGTTTAGTAACTACTTAATACTTTAATTTGGTCTCTTGCATATGAAGTTTATATTTGTTTACTAGAATATCTGGCATTCATGCTGACTTATTTTTGATTGTTTATTTTATTACATGTTGCTCTGGATTGAAAATGTTTTTAAAAATTGCTTACACTTTGAACACTGCTTCCCTTAATTTGCTGAAGGAGCATAAGAACATTTCTTATGTTCTTGTGTTCTTTCAGCAAATTCTTTTTGTTGGGAGGTTGTAAGAAATATTTATTCTTGAATTAAATCTTCCTATTTTCCTATTAATTGCTTTTTATAAAACTAAGGGGTTTAAAATAGTTACAAAAATTTAAGGGTATTTCTTGTCACTCCGTGTTTTTTCACTAAGATTTAGAGACTTTCTTGGTTTGGAAATATCTTTTATTTGGCAACATACAGGACAAGCTTTAAAAAGATAAAACAAAAGTAGGGACTTATAAAAAATGGTTCAACGCGAAAGAAGTTTAAATTCTTGCTAGTGAGCGAGTTTTTGTAGCGAAAGCTATTAAAATATTTATACAGTTATATTAATGAAGAAATAAGTAACGTTAAGTATTAATTTAATTGAACAATAGTTTCTGGTTCAGGTAATGATGAAGGTTATTATTATTAATAGAGAATTTTAGTTCCCAAACGTAAATTAGGCCTGGAGCTTTCTTTTATTCTACTTTACCCTTTCTCTATCCTAACCCTATCTCCCTAAGCCTGGTTTTAGTTTTGGGCATTTCTCTATGCCTAGAATTTTTATTATTTACCTTTGAGCTAGAAATTATCCTAAACTACTTATTCACTACCTTAAGCCTTATACTTTACAAGGCGTCTCTCCAAGTTTATTTCTTGAAATCTTTGCATTTAAAAACCTTGAACCTAAATACATATGGTGAAAGCATTTATTTTGTTAACTTTAAGCAAATAGGCTAGATTTGAAATAATTTTTAAGAAGGATCCTTCTTTACAGGAGTATGTCTACACCATCCATTTAAATGCACTGAAAGTCCTGCTGCAGAAACACGTAAACAACAGAGGTTGGCATGACATATGACTATCATATTATTTGTCTGTTATATGTCACATCATTTATGTTTGTCGCAGCAGCAAAGAGCATATGGTTTACATATGGTTTACATACACAGCAGCAACACGCCGTTTGTTACATGTCGCCCATATACTGATAGCGCCAGCATAAGAAAATATAGCGTTTTATGCGATAAGATATATATATATATATATTATACAATGTTTTATATGCATATATATATATAGTATGTATAGTATATATATATATAGATATATATATATATATATATTTATGTTATATTATAGATATATTATATATATTGTTATATATCATATATATATATTATATTTATTGTTATTATATATATGTCATATATATATATATATATATATATATATATATATATATATATATATATATATGAAGTAAGTATCAATGAACGCTGGAAAGCAGCTCTACGATAAAAACGCGAACATAAACACCCAAATTGATAACTGAACGAAGTATC
>JABUQX010044494.1:2500-20186 GCA_015478945.1 Trachelipus rathkii
ATATATATATATATATATATATATATATATAATATATATATAATATATATTATATATATATATATATAATATTCACCACTCATTTCGGCCAGGACCCTATAAAGGAGGTGTTATTTTTATTTATGAACTACCAAGTCACAAATTCAGTATTCACTATTACCACAATTAATAATATTGTTTTATCACTAGGCCCTAACTAATAATATCTTCATTTTTATATGTATATAAATATATGTATATATAAATATATATATTATATATTATATATATATGGAGTTTGTATTTGGTTATATATATATATAATATATATATATATATATATTTATATTATATATAATTTATATAACTATAACAAATAATATAGATAATATGGTATCTTGATCAAGTAAATGATAAAAGATTAATGTAAGATATATATTTAAAAATAATTATTTTAGATATAATAATGATATATATAGTGATGTATTGCAGGAGTGTATGGGAGGTACGCAAGTGGTTTTTAGATACAGAAGGGAAAGTAGTAAGTGGTAATTGGGGCAAATAAGATGGGACAGGTGTGGGGCATGATTGGTCGTACAGTTATAAGGAAGCTTTCCCAGATGGAGGGTCCCAAATGACAAACGAAAAAAACCAAGTAAAACAGCGGAGAATGTAGGAGATAGAGGTATGAGAAAACTCAGCGGAAGTTGTATAAAAACGTTCAGAGTAGCGGCACCCGGGCAGAACTGGGGTGGGAAAAGAAGAGCCGAGAAGGTTGACGGATGGAGAAGAACAAAGCGGTATGGGACTTGAAAAGAAAGAATAGATCGGGTGAGTGGCGGTGGCCAATGTGTGGCACAAGCCAAAACAGGGAGAGAGTGGGGGGGACGCCAGGAGGGGAGGGAGCTGGCGGTGCCAGGAACAGGAGGGGGAGGAAAGGGGGAGTTGCGGGAAGGCCACAGGCATGCAAGGCGGGAAGGAGGAGCCGCAACGAGCGGGGGAAAGAAACGTGCGGCAAGCAGGAAAAGGGTAGTCAGGGGGAGCAGAAGTGGGTGAAGACCCGGGACCACCGACCGCGGATATGACAGACGTAGAGGCTTATTGTGTGCTCTCAAGAGTGTAAAGTTCCCCTGCTTGATTAATCTGCGCTATACTTCAGTCCATAACCCGGCTTTTCAGGATATACGAGAGTGGTCGTTAGAAGTCACTCAATCTTAACGCTGCTATTAATCATCTCAGTAGGCTATAGAGAATGAATGAGACCTCGAACCCTTCGATTTGCCTCTCAACGTGCATCACCTTCGAGTTCTGGGCTCCAGGCTCCAACTTATTAATTCAAATAGAGAATTGCCGTGCTACGATCTTAAGATTTCCTAGCGCGCGGCTATCGTAGTCGCCTAATCCCTGGAGTGAAGAATATTACACAAGGTAGAAGATCGTGGGTCGTCCCAACCTTGTGAAATTGTTAAGTCTGGGACTTTTTACAAATAATTGTATCCGCAAGAGTCTGTCATAGCAGAACATGCGGGTCCTCTCATGCAACTAAGACATCCCAGCTAACTATCCAGCTATTCTTGCGTATCCTCGACCAAACTGCGACTCCTACATACTCGTTCTCTCCTGTATGGACTAGGAATGGAGAACCCTATACAGCGTTGCCGTTAGGGCACACCTTGCAGGAGAAACGGGACTCGAACGAGTTGAGAACAAGAAAAATAAGTACTTAGTACAAGCACATACATATACCACGAGGACGGGTTGCAGTGATGAGGAGGGCGCAGCGAGTAGCTAAAGAACGGACTGCGGGATACTAGAGTTTCGCGCCACTGTGGACCGCCACTAATGTTTGTGTGCCTCTTCTCAGTTACTCCAGCCCATATACGAAGAGAGGTGGGTGCTTGTCAATAGGCCGGTGAGCCTGGTTTGTATGGAGCTAGACTCGCTCTCATAAGTCTGGGGGCGCCGGGTGGGGCGGCTTCTGTGTTGTCCCCCCGGCTTGTGTGTAATAGTGGTCGATGAATGTCAAAAGGCCAAAGGAGCCCCCAAACTGGTTACTAAAGGAACTAAAAATCGCTGATAGACCGTGTGTCGTGAAGAGTTGGTCACTTGTACCACATCTTAGAATCTATTGCGGCGGGGCCTGGGGTACAACCTAGGCGTGTCTTAACCTGCTCTTTATCTAATGAATTACGGATCTATAGGTACGTCGATCACTGTGTGACCCAGTGGCTCAGAGAGAATAAACATATAAATCCACACTTCCGTGGCGTGAGCCAACTGAACGCCGCCAGTGCGCCAAGGCGAGAACGCTCCTCCGAGTCCCAGACAACAGGAAGAGACGTGGCGGTGTTAGGTACGATAATTACCTCGTATATAGGATGGAATTGTAGTAAGGTTTAGTAAGTCCGCCCGAGGACACTAGATATACTGCTTGATTGGGGCCCGAGTGCTAAGTCGGACCTCTACGTTTCCTAGGGACACACCTCTAGTGGTGTCTGTGGACGAGGATCTACTTCTTACCACCTCTGGTCTGGTATTGGTATGCCCTACTGAAATGATTTAATCTGCGCCTCCAATTCTATTTTAGCAAACGGCACTGGAGGCGTGTCGGGATGAACCTAGCGATTGACGGTGCGATATGGAATGAGTGTGCATCTTGCGAGGGGATATGTGATTGAGATTTATATTGGAGGTGACGCTCTCAAGGAGGACACCCGCTCGCTTTGTGAATAAAGGCTTGCTGGCCCGGCCTGGTGCAAGCAACGGCAGTTGAATAACTGTAAGAACAAGAAAAAGAGTAGAGAATAAGTACCTAAAAGACAGGGTGAGTAATATCATATGCCCAAGGGCAATATTGATCAGTTAAAGCTATGCTGGTGATAACCACCACACAAAAAGGAAGTGCAATACGTCGGAGATGCTCGATGCTAAACCACACTGTGGAGGCTTGAGGAATGGGAATTGTGAAAACAGTGGAGCGGGCAGAGAAACACAAATTGGAAGCTTTGCTCGAGGACCGGGGGCTTAAGTGCGAGCAGGAAAAAAAGGGTAGTTAATCCATATCTCTTACCAGATGGTGGAAGTGGCGCTGCCTTATCAGACAGACCACGGCGTGGGGAGGCCCAGAACGCGGCAAGCAGCGTGATGAAGGCCTGGTGAGCACGATAGAGCTGGCTTATTTCACAAAGATGAAAACCTAACGGCTAGAAGAGATGACGTAGAGACGGTGACCTGTGTGTGATAGGTGGATAAGGAGCGGTAGATATGGAGTTAACAGGCGTGGATACGATGCTCACACAGAGATTAGTGCAAGTTACCACATCTTCGACTGTCGACCAAATCCAGAGAGAAATACAAACGAACACAGGAGGAGGACAACACCACGTGTCATGCAAAGTGGATGACAAAGAAAATTCAAATTTGGAGACAACATCAAGGATGACCCCGGGAGAGAATTGAGAGAATACAACGAGGCGCCAGTACATACATAACCAGAGAAAACACGAGTGGAGATGTGTGCGAAGTACAGACAACAGAGACAAAAGGAATCGCGTGTGTAGCGAATGAGATAGCTCAGAGGAATCGCAAAGAAGAATTGTGCGTGCTGGCCTTATGCAAGAAGGGGTTATTCTTCCATTGTTATTGAAGTGTGTCCCATGTGCACGGACGGATAACCGATTAATTCAGTCCCCTTCCCTCATACAGTGTCGAAGTAGGTGAGGAGGAACTGCATTTTAGTGTAGAGGGAGTGGGTGAAATGTAACAAAAACGAACTCCAATATAAGAGGTGAACCTTTATCGGTCACAGTATTACTTACTGTGCTGAGAATGGTAGGCTTAAGTTGATGTGTTTGTTGGGCCTGATGCACCAATTTACACGAAGAATGATATATATATTCGAAATTTTGTGTCAGCTGATGGAGAGTATAATATCTATCGTTTGTCTGTATCAATAAGAGGAATGAATGTGGGGGTTACTTAGCAACTTAATGTATTTGGGATCACCTACTCTTATGTGAGTAGATAGTGTCATTGCGCGGTATACGACATTATGGTTGTATTGTCTTATTCAGCGAGTGGCCCAAATAGGGTAGGGGTAGCTTAAGAAGAAAGCGGACTCCCTTATTCCTTTACAGATGTTTAGTTTACTCTCCCTCGTAGGTGATGAGTAAGGTATATAGAGCGCGTCTCACAAAGAGATACCCTCGGTGTGGACTAAATTGTAATCAGGTTAGTAATAAAAGCTAGAGAGAGAAAAGCTAGAGCTCTCTCTGCATAGTTCCGAGAGTAATTACAAAAAAATAACTTACTACGTGTGACATATGCATTGTGTGCGTCTGGGGAACCAGAGTGGAGAATGTGTTTTAAAGTGAAACGCAAACACATAAAGGAAGATGTAATACGGGAAAGATATAAATAGAGTCTAGGTACTTGTAGCAAGTGATTATTCCCTTAAAGTATTTCGGGGCCGATACTCGTCGGTTTGCAATTTGACTAGAAAAGAAACCAGACGTATTAGTCTGTTTGTGCGGGCACCAACACCACACAAAGAGATTAGTGCAAAATGAAGAAACGGGGGGAGATGTTAAATATTAATTATTATTGGATGGTGGTGATGCGGTAGTCAGAATGTAAAGCAGGATATCGAAAGTGCGCAGTGAGGAGTGTTGATTCTCCATAGCAGCCAGTGACACCCAACTGCTCCTCCGCGGTATATAAAGTCCACGTCGTAGGACATACTGTGTTGCTGAGTTGATCATGCAAACGAGGTATCATTCAATGTGTAGAATGAGGCGTATCCGTGAGGGGTATCTGGGAGTATCAGAGCAGCCTTATAAAATGAATAAATTGGAATGATCAAGTTCTGGGCGCAGTAGACTCTGTGTGGTGATGTCGGGTGTTATAACTATAGTATCAGTCAAGTGCAGATGACTTTTGGAGAGTGAGCCCCACGGTTTATAAATAAGTATGTTAATTAGTTGGGAGAAGCTAATATGTAGATATATAAGGGAAAGTGGTAACTCATGTAGATCCTGAAGATTCAAACAGTAGAACAGTTGCTAGAAAGGAACACTATCCAATATATAGGTACCTATAGCTATATACGATATAGTGATAGGTATGATGAATTGAAAATGAATAAATAAATGTTATTACAAGTTATATGAAGTATAGGAGTCTGAACAAAAATGTGTAAGTGGAGAATAAGTGAGTGAGTTCCTTACGTAAAGATAATACGTAAGGGAGCAGGAGGTATGTAGTGGTCGTATCTCGATTATAAGTTAGTAGTAAATACGTTATTAAGTAACTGCTCAAAGAGCATATACTAAGACTACGTGCAGGTGAAGTATATTGTCGAGATTACCCTAGATAAGTGAAGTTAGAGACTAAACGTGCACTAGGTGATAAGTGAAGGGTATATAGTATGTGGAGCTATAAAAGATACAAGTCAAGTTAAATGAGTGGAAAATTGAGTAAGATTATTATATATATTGGAGAAGTCATAAATGACAATGGAGTATGTACCACGGTACAGGCAACACACATGAATATTAGTTTAGATAACTATACCTCACAAAGATATAGCTCTAAGGATTCAATAATCAAAGAAGTCGTGACGATGATGGAAGACAAGAGCAATGGAAGAAGGAGGGCAAATAAATAGTGGGGTCATATATACGGAAATACAAACTCAGGAGGAACTTAGTAAGGTGAGATACGAAAGGACCAAACGGAAATGAGATAGCCTCACCGGTAGACAGGGCTAGCACCTATACAGTACGAGGCGATATGAGAGTATATATACAGATTGTTACTCCCAGTATTTCGAACGTGGTGCGTATGTAAAAAGAGGTATTTAATCAGGTTGGTGATAGATTAGGAATAAGTTAGATAATTAAGGAATTTAAATAAAGTGTTATATAACTGTTAGTATAAATTATCACTTAAAGGTGATATTCACGTGAATAAATTTAGACTTACTCGTGCTAGGAATCCAGTTTCTAAAGGTTAATCAGATTATATATTATAAGTGTTATATGGCATATGTTGTTGTTATGTACATAAGCACAAATAACAAAAACTGGCTATATTATATATATAAAATCATAGGAAACACCCTTAAATTATATAAGGTGATCAAAGAGTGATTAGTATTGTCATATATATTATATAATAACAAATAAAGTTAGATATATATATATAGAACAGTTGAGCAGAACATTAAGATTTATAAATCGCATAAATAATATCATTTAATAGTAATCATATTCAGTGATAGATGGGTTACCGAATATAGACACGGTCTATATATATTGATAGATGATTTATGTGAAAGTGGTAGTATACACTTGAGATCAATGATTAGTATTAATGGTACTATAGTGAGAGCAAAGTGAAAATAAGAAGTTTATCGGATTATCTCAGGATGTTTTTATAAACTATTATTATATATATATATGAGACCAATGTTTCTAACAAATCACTGGCATGTTTGGGGCATACTTATTTTGGGCAGCAGATTTACGAATATGAAAGAGAACGACACGAAAACGTGAGCTATAATCAACGAACAAATTATAATGAGATGATTCAGTAGTATTATAGTATGTATATATTTTTGTTTTGATTTTTTTTTCTTTGTGAAAATTATAATACAATCTTATTGGAGGTAGAGTATTTAATTTAGACAGTTGGTTATGTAATATAGGACCAACTAGTCACCTCATAAAATGCTAAAGACTCAAATATAAACGTGATAATAAGGAATTATTTTTCAGTGTGATTATGCGAAAAGGATTATTTAGTTTCGCTTTATGATATTGTTTATTATATATGGCTGATATAACGTAACAATATACAGTCTTATAATAAAAGCGCTATATAGCCGCTGAGCATTAAGTTTGATATTATAATTTAATTTATCTAGTTATTAAAATAGATAGTTGTCTAATTAAAGTTTAGAAGTAGTTGGCTTATAGAGTCACCAAAGTTTTTATAATTATTATAATAATAAAATAAATTAGCTCTACTGTATTGTGCTGCTAGAATGGTAGGAGAAAACCATCTTTGGAGGTTTTACGTTGTCACGTGAAATCGTAAGTTAATTTAAATGTTTTATATATATATATTATAACTTAAAATATATTATAATATTATCTATATTAATTATATGAATATTATAAATATATATATTATATTAAATTAGAAAAATTATAGATAATCATTATATACGGCATAGAAATTATATCAGTTATTAATATACAATATTTAGTAATTGTTGATAAACAAAGATATGTTCAACCTGTTTTTTATCATTACAATTAGTGAGTATGATTGAAATATTAAGTTTATTATAGATTATAAGTAAAATATATTTATTAGTGTATTCGAATAACGCATTTTTGAATCAATTAATAGATAATTTATAGAGTTTTGATAAATTAATACTGAGTGAGATCTATTATATAGTGAGGATAATATAAAGTTAGTATTGCTATGATATAAGTTTTAAGAATATAATATATTAATAGTATCTTATTAAGAATAAATAATTGAGAGTATAGTACAATTATTTGTATTTATAGTTAATAATAAGTAGGGTCGTATTAAATATCAGAAAGTGATTATATTTATAGTATATGGATAAAAGTAAATTTAGAGTAGTACTAGATATTTTGATTAATTTAATGAATATAGTTAGTTATTTTATATAAATAGCTCATTACGTGAGCAATGTACTGCTAGTAAAAATATTGGTAGGTTTCTTTTATTAAACGTAATATTTACGTATATTTAAAATATAGGTTTTGATATGTTATTTTAGTAGGTTATTTATATAGGTAGTAAAAGTAAACTGACTATTAAAGATTTATTTGGTCAGCTCTAGTATTATAGATATGTACTCCAAACATTTGTAGACGATTATTAAATAAATTAAACTTTGAGGTGGATTACTAGTGTATTATAAAATAGAGTATATATATATAAGTTTATTTTGAGGGTTTATCACTAGGACTGAGTAAGCTAAATGTTATTAGTAGACAGTAATGAGATAGATAATAATTAGGAATTATCAAAGGTTATACAAATAGTTACTATACATTAAAATATGAGGGTGAGTTGACTTAAAAAAGATATTAATTAGAGAATTGATTGATTGATGATGAATTAATTATATATATTATATATATATGATATTTTATTTTTATAATATTTAATATTTATATTATTATATTAATATATTAATAGTTAATATATCTATATTATAATTTTTTTATATTTTTAATTTATAATTATTATAACAATTTGTAAATTTTATTTTTTATATTAAAAGTAACTGATATCGAAATTTATATATTATTAGTATTATTAATTATTTATTGTATATTATATAAATTTACTCATATTTGATTATTATATTTATTATCATATATTTTTAGATAATAATTACTGAGAACGAATGCGATCAACGTAAGTGAATTAGTATATCTGTTGTTGTAAATGTGAGTTATTAGGTTGTAGCAGCGCTACTAATTTATTATTATATTATTATTTAATTAATTTTAATTATATAGATTATATAATTATTATTAATTTATATATATTATAAGTATACTGTGATATATATTTTCATATGTATTTAATAATTATTTATTTATTTTAATTTAGTATATTGTGTTATTATACAAAATTTATTTAAATTATATAATATTTATTATCTGTTTATTTAGTCTTATTTTTATTTTCGATTTATAATAAATATCTAATACTAATATCTAATATTATATAAAATACGATAGAACTTTATTATTATTATTAAGTTATTTTTTATATTTGTTTAGACCCTGGTGCAACCGGTTGGAGACCTTTTATTAGCAGATACCTCACGAGTTATGTAGAAATACCTATTAGTATGTAGATCTCTAGGTTGACGAGCTTATAATTAGAGTTAGGAATACGTATGCAAAGCTGTGTGTATATGATCAGTTATATTGGTGGAACCGAGTATATGTTTAGCGGCTACTCAAGATTCATTGGTTTTTGGAGCTTCCAGTCGGTTTATATATATATATTGATAAACAACAATCTCTTATATCAAGAATAAAATTGTATGAGAGCTAGGGTGCCGATATAACAATTCTTATATCAAGATCAAGACTTTGAGATAGCTTATATCCATATATTAATTAGACTACTCCCTTATATTAAACTAAAGTATGCTTGAGGGTGCGCTTGATAGCTACTTCTCAACTACTCACTGTGTACAGAAGAGCTTTGAGGTTGCTGCACTTAGTGTATCATATATTAGGTAGTAGCCATAACTCAAACGCCTTTATTGAAATCGAATAATTAGACGTCATTTCTTACAATTTCAACTTTAGTCACTATGTAATGTTTGGTTGTACATTTTTTGTACACATGTATGGTTTTGAAATGGTTTGTCATTTTTTGTAGCATGTATGATTTTGATTTGGTTTGTCATTTTTTGTAGCCATGTATGATTTTTAAATTGGTTTGTCATTTTTTGCAGGCATGTATGATTTTTGAATTGGTTTGTCATTTTTCTAAGACGTGTTATATTCTTGATTTGCGTTTGTCATTTTTTTTAGGCATGTATGATTTTGATTTGGTTTTGTCATTTTTGGTAGGCATGTATGATGTTTTTGATTTGGTTTTCAATTTTTTGTAGGAGTTCATGTATCTGATTTTTGAGTTTGCTTGTCACTCATTTAATTTATGCTATATATTAGTGGTATTATTTATATTATGGATTAGTTGGAGTTTAAAAATAGTGATTTTGATCTTTGTTTAGTGCTTCATTTTCTAGGCCTATATGATTTTTGACTTGGTTTGTCATTTTTTCTTTTTATGGTAGTGATTATTTGATTTGGTTTGTCATTTGTTGTAGGCATGTATGATTTTGTTGTTGTCATTTTTGTGAGCATGTATAATTTTTGATTTGGTTTGTTATTTTTTGTAGGCATGTAGATTTTTAGATTTGGTTGTCAGTTCTATAGGCATGTATGGTTGCTATGATTTTTTTGATTATCGGTTCTGTGCATGTGTTTAATCAGCATGGTTATGCTTTTTAACTTTGATTGTCATATAATGATGTGCAGTTATGATTTGATTGGGTCTTGTCATCTTTTGTAATCAGTATGAAATTTTGATTAGTTTGTCATTTTTTTGTAGGCAGTTATGATTTTTATATTTTGGTTTGTCAGTTTTTTGTAAGGCATGTAGTGATTTCTAGATTTGGTTTGTCCATTTTTTGAGTAAGGAAGTATGATTTTTGAATTTGTTTGTCAATTTGTTGTAGCATGTATGATTTTTAATTTGGTTTGTCATTTTATTGTAGGCAGTATGCATTTTGATTGGTGTCATCTTTCTTTTAAGGCGTGTAGATGTGATGTGACTTGGTTGTCATTTCTATAGGCATGTTTTGATTTTGAGTAGTTTGGTTTTGGTCCATTTTTTTGTAGGCATGATTGATTTTTTATTTGTTTTCGTCATTTTTGTAGGCCAATGGTATCGATTTTGATATTGATGTTTGTCACCCCCCCCTTTTTTTTGTTTTTTGTAAGGCATGGACTTTTTGAGTGAGAATTTTTTGTAGCATGTATGTATTTTTTAATGTGGTTTGGTCATTTTGGAAGGCATTTATGATTTTTAATTTGGCTTGTTCATTTTTTGTAGGCGAGGTATGGTATTTTTGATATGTGTTGTATTTTTTGTGGCAATGATATGATTTTGGTATTGTGGTTTGTCATTTTTTGTATGGCATGTAAGATTTTTTGAATGTGGTTTGTCCATTTTTGTAGGCATGATGTATGATTTTTTGATTTGGTTTGTCATTTTGTAGGCATGTATGATTTTTGATCTGGTTTGGCATTTGTTTTGTAGCATGGTTGATGGTTGTTTTGGATTTGGTTTTGATCATTTTTTTTGGTAGGCATGTGATGATTTTTGACTGGTTGCATTTCTATAGGCATGTATTGATTTTTGAATTTGTTTGTCATTTTTTGTAGGCATGTAGGATTTTGATTTGGTTGTCATTTTTTGTAAGGCATAGTATGATGTTGTTGAATTTGTTATGTCATTTTGATGTATTCATGTTGATCTTTTGATTTGGTGTGTAATTTTTTGGTAAAGGCATGTCTATGATTTGTGATTGGTCTTGTAATTTCTTTATAGCAGGTATGATTTTTGATTTTGGCTTGTTGTCATTTTTTGTAGACATCTATGATTTTTGATTTGGTTTGTTCTTTGTGGGTTTGGCATTGTGATGATTTTTGATTGGTTTGTCATTTTTTTGTGGGCATTTTTTGATTTTTTGATTTTGTTTGTCAATTTTTTGTTGCATGTATGATTTTGATTTGGTTTGTCATTTTTGTAGGCACTGTATGATTTTTGATTTGGATTGTCATTTTTTATAGGCATGTATGATTTTGAATTGGTTGTCATTTTTTGTAGGCATGTAGGATTTTTTATTGTGGTTTGTATTTTTATGTGTAGGCATGTAATGCATTTTTGATTTGGTTCGTCGATTTTTGTATAGGCATGTATGGATTTTTGCAGTTGTGGTTTGTAACAATTTTGTGTGATGCATGTATGATTTTTGATTTGTTTGACATTTTGTATGTATGATTTTGGATTTGGTTTGTCATTTTTTGTGGCCTCGATGTATCGATATTTTTGATTGGTTTAGTCATTTTGGTAGGCAGTTATGGATTTTTTGAATTGGTTCTATTTGTTCTTGGTAAGGCATTGATATGTTTTTGATTTGGTTTGGTCATTTTTTGTAGGGCATGAATATTGATTTTAGATTTGCGTGTTGCTTTGATTGATTCGTAGGTCATGTAATGATCTTTTATGTATGGTGTCAGTATTTTTGTAGGTTATAGTATGATTTTTTGCTTCGTTGTCATTTTTTGTAGCATGTATGAATTTAGTTGATTTGGTTTGTAATTTTTTGTAGGCATCTGATTGATTTTTTGTATTCTGGGGTTTGTCATTTTTTTGTAGCGGCAGGGTATGATATTTGATGTTGAGTTTGTCATTTTTTGTGAGGCGATGTAATATGTTTTGATTTGGTTTTGTAATTTTGTGTAGCATGTAGGATTTTTGATTTGGTTTGTCATTTTTGTGTAGCTGTGATTATTTTTGAAAATTTGGATTATCATTATTGTAGGCATCTATCGATTTTTGTATTTGGTTTTGTACATGTTTTGTAGGAGATGATTTTGATTTGGTTTGTCAATTTTTGTAGGCATGTATATGATCTATTTTGCATTTTGGTTTGTCATTTTTGTAGGCATGTATGATTTGTGATTTGGTTTGTCATACTAAGAGCACCTTATGATTTTGATTGGTTGTCATTTTTTGTAGGCTGTATGATTTTTTAAATTGTCTTGTGCCATTTCTGTGTAGCATGTAATGATTTTTGATTGTTTGTCGCTAATTTTATAGGCATATAGTGATGTTTGATTCTGGTGTGTCATTTTTTGTGGCATGTAACTTGATTTTTTAAGAGATTGGTTTTGTTCATTTTTACAGGCAGTTCGCTTTTTTTTGTTTTATCTTTTTTGTAGGCCTGTATGATTTTTGACTTGGTTGTCATTTTCTATAGGTTTAATAGGTATTGATTTGGTTGTCAATTTGTGTTGGAGAGGCATGTATGATTTTGATTTGGTTTGTCATTTTTGTAGGCAGGTATAGATATGTTAGTTTGGTTGTATTTTTGTAGGCATTGTAATGATTTTTGATCTTGAAGTTTGTCTATTTCTATAGGCATGTATTGTATGATTTCGGATTTGAGTTTGTCATGTTTATGGCTGTATGATGTTTTAACTTTGGATCTGTCATTAGTTTGTGTAGGCATGTATGATTTCTGATTTGGTTTGTCAGTTTTCTTGTGAGCCAATAGTGAATATTTTGATTGGTTTGTCATCTCCTACAAGCCTGTGTTTTGGTTTTTTATTTGGCTTTCATTTTTGTCGGTCATATATGCATTTTTCGATTTGTTATGTGTCATTTATTGTTAGTCATTTATGATTTTTTGATTTGGTTTGTCAATTTATTGTTTGCATTTTCACCCATGTTGATTTGGTGTGTCATTTGTTGTAGGCATGTATGATTTTTGATTTGGTTGGAGTCATTTTTTATTAGTGCGTGTTATGATTTTTTTGACTTGCGTGCTCATATCTATAGGCTGTTTGCCTTTAAATTATGGAGAATTTGGTTTTCATTGTTGTAGGCAATTCAATGATTTTTTATTATGGTTTGTCAATTTTGTAGCAATGTATGCATTTTTGATTCTTGGTTTTCGTTCATTTTTTGTATGGGAGGTGGGCCAAGTAGATTGGGATATTTTGTTTTGATTTGGTGTTATTTGTAGGCAGTGTATGATTTTAATTGGTTGTCATTTTTTGTAAGGTCTGTTATTTTAAATTGGCTTGTCAGTTTTTTGTAAGCATGTTATGATTATTTGATTAGGTTTGTCATTTTTGTAGGCCATGTATATTTTTGATTGGTTGCTCATTTTTTGTAGGCATGTATAGTTTTTGATTTGGTTTGTCATTTGTGTGTGGCAGTAATTGATGTTGTGATTTTGGTTCGTTCGACTTTTTGAGGCAATGTATGATTTTGATTTGGTTTGCTCATTTTTGTTGTAGGCAATGTATAATTTTTGATTTTGGTTTGTCATTTTTTTGTAGGCAAGTATGATTTTTGACTTGGTTTGTCATTTCTTATTGGGATGTATCATAATTGATTTGTTTGTCCTATTTTCTTCGCCGTCATCATTTTGATCCGGTCTGTCAATCTCATGTAGACATGTATGACTTCATGATTTGGCTTTGTAATCATTTTTCTGTATCATGTTTGATTTGTTGATTTGGTGTGTAATGTTTTGGTAGCCATGTTAGTATTTTGATTGGCTTTGTAATTTTTTTAGTAGCGCATGTATATTTTTGTATTTGCCGTTTTGTCATTGTTGTGTAGACATCATGATTTTTGATATGTGGTTTGGTCATTTTATGAACTTGTGGCATGTATGATTGATTTGGTTGTCAGTTTTTGTGGCCAGTATTGTAATTTCTGATTTGGTTGTCGCTTCTCGAGGAAGCATTGTAATGCATTTTGGATTTGGTTTGTCATTTTTTTGTAGGCATGTATGATTTTTGATTTGGTTGTCATTCTCGTAATTATGTAAAATTTGTTGTGGAAGTGGTTTGTCATTTCTTGTAGGCATGTATGAATTTTGATTTGGTTTGTCATTTTTTTTGTAGCATGTATGATTTTTGATTGGTTGGTCATTTTTTTAAGCGTGTATGATTTTGATTTGGTTTGTCTATTTTTGTATGCATGTTAATGATTTTTTGATTTGTTTGGCATTGTTGTAGGCAGGTTGATTTTGGATTTGTTTGTCATTTGGATGCATGAATGTTTTGATTTGGTTTGGTCATTTTTTGTAGGCATTAACCTGATTTGTGATTTGGTTTTGCATTTCTTTGCTGGCATGTAGGGTTTTGATTGTTTGTCATTTTCTTTGTAGGCATGATATGATTTTAGATTTGGTTGCCTCTATTTGTAGGCATGTATTGATTTTTAATTTGGTTTGTCAGTTTTGTAGTGTATGTATGTTATTTTGCTTTTCGTTGGTCAATTTTTGTAGGCATCGTATGATTTTGTGATTTGGTTGTAATTTTTTGTAGGCATTATGATTTTTTCTTGTTTTGTCATTTTTTGTAAGCATGTATATTTGATTTTGTTTGTCATTTTTGTAGGCAGTAGATTTTGATTTGGTTTGTAATTTTTTTGTAAGAATGTGATATTTGATTTGGTTTGTCATTTTTTGTAGGCAATGTTGATTTTTGATTGGGATAATCATTATTTGTTAGCATGGAGTGTATTTTGATTGGTTGTCATTCTGTTTGTAGGCGTATGATTTTGATTTGGTTGTCATTTTTGTAGCATGTAGTGATCTTTTGATTTGGTTTGTCATTTTATGTAAGCAACATGTTTTTGATTTGGATGTCACTTTGTGAAAGCAAGTTTGATTTTTGATTTGGTTGTCTCATTTTTTGTAGGCATTATGATTTTTTACAATCCTTGTCATTTTATTTTCCCATACAAATGTATGATTTATGATTGTTTGTCCTTTTTTTATAGGCATACTTGAATTTGAATTTGGTTGTCATTTGTTGGTAGCATGTTAGTATTTGATTTGTTTTGGAGGTTTGTAGGCATGGTATCGATTTTGGATTGGTTGTCATTTTTTGAGCATGTAGTTTTTGATTTGGTTTGTCATTTTGGTAGCAGTATGTAATTTTGATTTGTTGCGTATTTTTTGTAGCATTTGATTTTTAGAATGGTTTGCCTTGTATTTTAGGTCATGTATGATTTTCTGATTTTTCTACATTTTGTTAGCATGTATGATTTTTGATTTGGTTGGTCATTTTTTTAGGCATGTATGAGTGTTTGATTTGATTTGTCTTTTTGTAAGTCATGTATGGTTTGTGATTTGGTTTGTCATTTTTAGTAGGCATGTATGATGTTTGGATTATGGTTTGTCATTTTTTGTAGGCCTGTATGATTTTTGACTTGGTTGTCATTTTCTATAGGCATGTATGATTTTTGGATTTGGTTTGTCCTTTTTTGTAGGCATGTATGATTTTGATTTGGTTTGTCATTTTTTGGCATGTATGATTTTTGTGTTGGTTTGTCATTTTTTGTGGCCATGTATGATTTTTGATTTGTTTTTCAATTTTTTGTAGGCAGTTATGAAATTTTTTGATTTGGTTTGTCATTTTTTGTAGGCATGTATATTTTTGAGTTTGGTGTCATTTTGCGTATAGCATGTTATGTTTTGATTGTGGTTTGTCATTTTTTAATAGGCATGTTATGATTATTTATAATATATTGGATTGTCATTTTTGTAGGCATGTATTGATTTTTGATTTTGTTTGTCAATTTTTGTAGGCAGTATGTATTTTTGATTGGTTTTCATTTTGTAGCATGTAGATGTTTGATTTGGTTGTTATTTTTTGTAGGCATCTATGATTTTGGATTTGGTTTGTCATTTTTTGAGGCATGTTAGTTTTTTGGATTTGGTTTGTTAATTGTTTTGTAGGCATGTTGATTTTGTGTGTTTGTCATTTTTTGTAGCATGTATGGATTTTTCGATTTGGTTCTGTCATTTTTTGAGCATGTAATGGATTTTGAATTTTGTTTGTAATTTTTTTGTAGCATTATGAATTTTGATTGGTTTGTCATTTTTGTAGACATGTATGATTTTTGATTTGGTTTGCAATTTTTTGTAGGCATGTATGATATTTTTGAATTTCGTTTGTAAATTTTTTTGTAGGCCATGTATGAATTGTTTGAATTGGTTTTCATTTTTTGTAGGCATTTTTTAGCTTTGTTTGGATATCATTTTTTCGTGTTTTTGTATGATTTTGGATTTGGTTTGTCATTCTTGTAGGCAGAAATGATTTTTGACTTTGGTTTGTCATTTTTGTAGGCATGTATTGATTTTGATTTGGTTTGTTATTTGGTAGGCATGTATGATTTTGGATTGTTTGCATTTTTTTGTAGGCATGTATGATGTTTGACTTGGTTGTCATTTTTGTATTCATTGATTTGTTTGGTGTTAATTTTTGTAGGCTGTATGATTTTGATTTGGTTTGTAATTTTTTATAGGCATGTATTTTGATTGGTTTGTCATTTTTGTAGACATGTATGATTTTGGATTTGGTCTTTGTCATTTTTTGTTGGCATGTATGATTTTGATTTGGTTTGTCATTTTTTGTAAACATGTATGTTTTTTTGATTTGGTTTGTCATTTTTGTAGGCATGAATGATTAATTTTAAATTGTTTGTCATTTTTTGTAAGCATGTATGATTTTGATTTGGTTTTTCATTTTTTGTGGGCATGAATAATTTTAATTGGTTGTCAGTTTTGTAGGCATGTAGATTTTTTATTTGGTTGCTCATTTTTTTGTAGGCATGTATGATTTTGATTTGGTTTGTCTATTTTTTATAGGCATGTAATGATTTTTGATTGGTTGTCATTTTTTGTATGCATTTATGAATTTTTGATTGTTTGCATTAGTAGCATGTATGATTTGGATTTGGTTGCATTTTTGAGGCATGAAAATGTTTTTTGATTTGGTTGTCATTTTGGTAGCATGTATGCTTTTTGATTTGGTTTTCATTTTTTGTAGGCATGTATGTTTTTGATTTGGTTTGTCATTTTTGTAGGCATGTATGATTTTAGATTTGGTTTGCCTTTATTTGTTCCATTGTATGAATTTTTAATTTGAAGTTTCGTTCTTTTTGTAGTAAGGGTCAGAGTTTGCCTTTCCGTTTGTCAATTTTGTAGGCATGTATTGATTTTTGTATTTGGTTTGTAATTTTTTGTAGGCATTATTTTTTGATTTGGTGTGTCATTTTTTGTAGGCATGTATGATTTTTGATTTGTTTGTCATTTTTTGTAGGCATGTATGATTTTGAATTGTGGTTTGTAATTTTTGTAGCATGTATGATTTGATTTGTGTTGTCATTTTTTTGTAGCATGTTATGGATCTTTTGACTTGGATTATCATTATTCGTAGGCATGTATGCATTTGATTTGATTTCTGATTTTTAATAGACAGAAAGAATCTTCAAAATTTTGTAGCATTTGGATTTTTGATTGTTGTCA